>JACXGI010001822.1:18646-34047 GCA_016801175.1 Esox masquinongy
GGATAACCGCACCCTGGAGAGGATTGTGAAACAAAACCCATTCAAAAATGTGGGGGAGATTCACAAAGAGTGGACTGCAGCTGGAGTCAGTGCTTCAAGAACCACCACGCACAGACGTATGCAAGACATGGGTTTCAGCTGTCGCATTCCTTGTGTCAAGCCACTCTTGAACAAGACACAGCGTCAGAAGTGTCTCGCCAGGTCTAAAGACAAAAAGGACTGGACTGCTACTGAGTGGTCCAAAGTTATGTTCTCTGATGAAAGTGAATTTTGCATTTCCTTTGGAAATCAAGGTCCCAGAGTCTGGAGGAGGAGAGGAGAGGCACAGAATCCACGTTGCTTGAAGTCCAGTGTAGTTTCCACAGTCAGTGATGGTTTGGGGTGCCATGTCATCTGCTGGTGTTGGTCCACTGTGTTTTCTGAGGTCCAAGGTCAACGCAGCTGTCTACCAGGAAGTTTTAGAGCACTTCATGCTTCCTGCTGCTGACCAACTTCATGGAGATGCAGATTTCATTTTCCAACAGGACTTGGCACCTGCACACATTGCCAAAGCTACCAGTACCTGGTTTAAGGACCATGGTATCCCTGTTCTTAATTGGCCAGCAAACCCGCCTGACCTTAACCCTATAGAAAATCTATGGGGTATTGTGAAGAGGAAGATGCGATACGCCAGACCCAACAATGCAGAAGAGCTGAAGGCCACTATCGGAGCAACCTGGGCTCTCATAACACCTGAGCAGTGCCACAGACTGATTGACTCCATGCTACACCGCATTGCTGCAGTAATTCAGGCAAAAGGAGCCCCAACTAAGTATTGAGTGCTGTACATGCTCATACTTTTCATGTTCGTACTTTTCAGTTGGCTAACATTTCTAAAAATCCTTTTTTAGTATTAGTCTTAAGTAATATTCTAATTTTCTGAGACACTGAATTTGGGATTTTCATTAGTTGTCAGTTATAATCATCACACTTAAGAAATGAACATTTGAAATATATCAGTCTGTGTGTAATGAATGTATATAATATACAAGTTTCACTTTTTGAATGGAATTACTGAAATAAATCAACTTTTTGATGATATTCTAATTTTATGACCAGCACCTGTACATTTTTTGAGTTTTTTAGAATTTCTTTTCCACTTGGATCTTATGGGTTAGTGTGTGTAAATAAAGCTGGGAAAAGTCAGATTTTATGTGTTTTCATTTCAGTCTGTAAGGTAACAAAAGGTGAACCTATTGGAAGGATGTGGTGACTTTCTATACCCACTGACAAGAAGCTAATATGCTCTGTTGTTGGAATGAGATTCCCATTCACACAGCCTTATGGCATGTCACACAGCCTTATTTGACACAGTCACATAAGTCTATGCTTGATATGGCATCTACATTCCATATACTGTGTATGACCAGAGACCCATAATATAGCCTTGCAGAATTGCAGTGTAGTATGGTATGGGAAATAGGGTGTCAATTATATTTACTTCATACATGTCTTTTTAGGATGACCCCAGAGTCAGACCACCTGGACCTAGATGGCAAGGCCCTCCGGGTGACCCTGGAACATGGTGGTCACGCCCCTCTGGTGACCCCGAAACCAGGCCTCACCGTGTCACTGCCCCGAGTGCAAGGTTAAGCCCCTCCGGCAACCCCCAGGCCAGAGCACGCCCTGCTGATGACCCCACGGCCAGGTGGCCTTTCATTGATGACCCTACTCTCAGACCTCAGGTGGATGACTGTGAGCGGATGGGGACCCTGTTTGGGCAGCTGAACAAGTGCCTGCGCAGTGCAGGCTTTACCCAGATGTACTTTGGGGATAAAATCGTGGAGCCTGTGATCATTATCCTTTTTTGGGTTCTACTGTGGTTCCTGGGCATCCAAGCTCTGGGTCTGGTGGGGACTCTGTGCATTGTCATTATCTTCATCCAGAAGTAACTGGATATCATGCCTGTTTAATTGGCTGCTGGGAGCTCTGGTGTATGTATGTTCTGTTTGCATTAAGGCTCCCAAGAGCCTTAATGCAATGTTTCTCGATGCTATAGCGAGAAACACCACTAAAGTGAACATTAGGAGTGCTGGAGATAAAATAGAAGCCTTCTTCCTAACTACAAGTTGCCTCGTTTAAGGTTTTAAAACAAATCAACTCAAAATATGGTCACTTGGCTCTCTAGCTAGCTATAACCCAATACTCAATACATATTTCATGTGTGAGTAAAAATTCGAAAAAACTAGATCAGTGCAAGCAATATCTGGTGTCTGAGTTTAACTTGTTTTGTGTGTCTCATAGCGTAAAAGGATAATTTTGTTCCTATAGACCTCCATTTATTGTGTCAACACTAGTTGGGAATTTTTTTCAAACTACAGGCAGAGATGAAAATGGTGTCCATTAATTAATCTAAACTGTGCAAAATAAGATAAATGGCCTCATTGCCAAAATCTTTTAGTAACTTTGATTTTAAGTCATATGTGATTGTTGATCATGAGGAAAACCAAGGACAGTATGTCAGGAGTACATGGGTGCATATCCATTTCTTGTGACATGAAATCTAAATTATGATGCTTATACTGGGGGGGGGACAAATCATTCGCAACATCATTAGAACCTGTAACCTAAACCAAGGAGTGGGCCTGTCAAACAATATTCCAAGTTGCATTTTGTGACATTTGTACATACAAGTAGCACATCATTTCTGTGATACTGTATTTGTACAGGTTGTCTTTGGAAAAAAATACCAAAAAGGAGAGTTGTACTAGTTTTAGACATATTCTTACAGACAGGGAGGGGTGAAAGGCCAGACAAATAGCAGGTCTAATATGTATTCATTTAATCGATCTGTTGCATTCATTTTCAATTCCCAAGACATCTTATCAATTGCCCCTTTTAAGGGATATTGGAGGCAACATCCTGACACTGGTAAGTCTGGGAAGGACCTGTAATGCATATTTCTTAATGATTTGTTGGGTTTCACAGTAACTTTATTTGTCCACTACTTGTTCAAACATCTCCCTTTGACATACATATGTTACCTCAAAGTAATTTGTAATTACTGTAAAGGAGAAATGTGTGCTAATGACAAGCATGAATGTTTACATTGCACTTTTGTTAATGGGAGTGGTAGAGACAGTTACGTTATTGTAATCCTATCCTTTTGAATAAGCGTATTGTATTATTCTGAAATGTAAACAGAAGATGGTGCTGTAAAGCTAACATGCACTTTTTCTTACAGTTCTTCATGATCAATTTATGTAGGAAAGGATATCAAATTGCTTAATGTTGAAACCCTCCATGAGAGACTGGCAATACTGCTACTATCATAATGTCTAAAGATTGTGATGATGATGATGATGATCATGTGTGTCCAACATCCAAATGGATGATGCCTACTTACTACTGGAAGCCAAAGCATGTTCAGTGTTCACTGCATGAGAATAATTGTTTAACTTGTGAAATACTAAGTTAAGCATGACATACACTCCTAGTCAAATATTTAGCAACACTAAATATTTAGCCAGGGATGTGGTCCACATAGTAAATTAACGTAAGTACAATCCAAAGTTTTAGTAATGTTTTTCATACTATTGGGGACACAAGCTCCTAGATCTCTACGAATGACAAATATCTACCAGTGGACATTGATTAAAAAAACTTTTCTCAGGTTTTGATTCATTAGCTGTAAAATACAACTGTCATTTGATAATCTTGTGTGCCCAACTAAACTATCTTAGTCTTGTTGAATTATATTTGATGTTTGGTATGTTGTGAACAGTGTATTAATATCCATGAAGTAGGCTTTTAGGAGTGAGTACAAAGCTAAACCATTGAATTGTGATAGAATTTGGGATTGAATAAACATAGCATCATATAAAGGATTTATATTTACAAGAATGTACTTTTTCAGTTGTATCAGTGTTAAGATGTTGGCCAAATAACTTGGTGTAAAAGTGGAGGTGATAATTGGTTGCAAATGTTAGTACTTTTGTTTTCTCAAGTGTGCCACTAATTCAGTGTAAATGCTGAACTGCTGTTTGGGATGTTGTATGTCAGGTGTTCTACAGAGAGATCTTTCAGGGCATATATCTTTGATTACTGATTGTGCCATACTCATAAACAAATTAATGCTGCATTTTTATCATTGTTTTTTTTTTCTTTGATTTATTGTTTAGATTTGAGTGATATTGTAACAATATACAACTCTGATACTTGCAAAATGATTGAATTCAAATAATATATTTGAAAGGAAAGTGTATTCCTGTGTATCCTTTTCTCAAAACAAACATTTGACTGAGTAATACCAAACTAGTTCAGCAAATCGAGACCATAGATCTGGGCTGCTAATGAAATCTGCACTTAATTGAAAAAGCCCGGTTTAAATGAACGCCAACTTTCACTTAAGGCTCAAGTCGTTCCATTAACACAATGTAGCCGTGTCTTGTCAACGTTAACTTAAACCAGGCTTGAACAAGCTTGCATTGTGCACTATATTGCATTGGCTATATTATCTTCAGGCTAGATAATATCAGATGTATGATCAGTCAAAATAATGTTGTAGGCTAACTTAGGTGAACTGACATAACTCCAATGCATTTACTGTTAATTAGCCTAATTCGGTGAGGCTTGAAGCCTTTCTGACCTAGTAATCCTTGGCCTATATTCATTCTCCGCGGTTACGTCTCAAAAGGTTTCAACTCAATAGCCAAAAAAGAATGTGGCAGCAGCTTGGATATTAGATATCAGGCAACTTCCATCACAGATCATCTGACAGCATATGAGGGTGACCAATTATGTGGCACATTTTGCTTGGCAGAGCACTAATTTTAAATTGCGCAGCATGACTAAGAGTAAATGCAGTGGTGTTTTTCAAAATGTAAATTCCAGTTCCGAATTATCTCCACATTGCTCACATTCCAGAATAATATTTGAACTTTGGGTCTGACATTGAGAGGTTTCAAATCCGGTTTTGCATAGGCCTTCTGCAGCTACATGTTACTGCTATGACATACTTGGTTAGGAAAGGAAATACCAGCTTTTTTATCATTGATCTGTGCTGATAAGGTAAAGTGAAACATTATCTCTGTACAGTACTGTTACTACTTTGTGTAAGATTGACAGTGAAATTGACATTTTTGTGAACAACTGCCAGGGTAATGGGATTTAAATCCAAAGAATTGTTGACATCAAAACTAATTTGATCTGTTTTCACAGATGTGCACATTTCATCCAAATCCAATTATTACTATTCTGCCTGACAGTGTGTGGACAGATGCCCCCAGTACATACATGTATGTTTAGGCTATGGAAAGATTTCTGATTGACATAGTCTGCCTGCCCAGGTCCAGATGGGGCCTGGCACGCACGTGGGTACATTCTATTGCGCCTACAACATTGGGGAAGCCTGAAAAAGAGGATTACGTTAATACAGGTTAATATAGGCTACTTTACATTTATTATAACTTTCACAAACATGCAATTCAATAAAAGGACTCCTTGATTCTTTGTGTTTCAAGATGACAAGGGAAAGTGATGAAAATATTCAGGTACTGCTTTATAGTGCGAAAAGACACAAAACGGTCTTTTGGGATTCTGTTTCAACCTGTTGGAAATCCTTTGAAACACAGCTAAACTAAGCTTGACAGTTAGCCTGTGAGGGAGCAGGCTATAGAGGTATAAGTACTGTACTCAGACATGGCAGTGTCCAGCCTCCCGTGTTAATATTAGTTTTAACACTGCAATAGTTTATTACGTTTACCAGAGGGTTATACATTTCACTGGGAGGACTGTCCTCTAGCACAAACCTGGGGGAGGACACCTAGATAATACGTCACCCTCAGGTTGGGTAAATTGTGTCTCCACATCTGCCCACCTTCACCATCTCAGTCCCTAGTTATTACGTTGCAATAGTTAATGTTCAGGGGGACTACTGGAGTTTTCGTTTAGCCACTGTGCATCAACTCTTGTTGTTGATTGCACTTTTGGGTTTCTGGACTGGGTGTTTGAACAAACACTTTCTGATAATTGCTGATATTAAAATGGCATTATAAAAATAAATTTGATTGAATATAAGTCTTGAATACATCTTCACCCGGCACAGCTAGAAGAGGACTGACCACCTCTCCAATTCTGGTTCCTCTTTAGGTTTCTTACTAAGTTTGGAGCCTACTAGGGAGGTATCAAGCTGGCTATCTGCAAAAACACTTTGTGATTACTGCTTATGTATAGAGGGCTTTTTCAAATAAGGAATCAGGGATTGTCCCAAAACCATTCCTGAATCACCTATGAATGGTGGGAACTGATGGTATCCCACACTAAAAACTAACCCGACCCACACCATGGTTTGGGTTTGAATCCCACACAAAAATCATAGCCTTTCCTATGGAGCCAAATTGAGCTCAAATGTATTGACTGTAAAAACGTAACTGAAATATTTCATAGCATGAAAAAACTAAATGCAATCGTATGAAAAAAATAGATGTACACATTTAGCCTAGTTTATACAATTCTTAAAATTCTCGCCACAGGTTGCATTGGGAATGCAGTGCATGGAAAGGCTATAATTTTCACCTTATAATGGTGTGATTCATGGCTAATCGGGTGCGAGTATTCAATGCCCAAAGCCCCACCTCCACGCCAATAGAGGCTCAAAACTTGGTTTTGAGAAAACATGATTCGAATGAAGGTGGGAAGAAATTGTAATCTTAAGTAGAATCGAACGTGGAAAAAACGTGTTTGAACGAAGACATTTTAAGATTGGACACGAAAATCCATTTAATGACTTTAGCATACACTTTTTACACACTTGAATCTATTTTTTTCATACGATTGAATTTAGTTTTTTCATACTATGAAATATTTCAGTTACGTTTTTCTTTTCTTACAGTCAGTACATTTGAGCTCAGTTTGGCTCCATACGTTTCCATACACTATGTTTCGGATTAGCACAGCAACAGAGTATTGGCCACTTCTCACAACAAAGCTAGCATTGGCCCATGAATAGCTGCTCTTTGAACTAGTGATGGCCATTCGAGGCTTCATTAGCGCTATTTCAGCAGCAGGATATTATGCTGACAGCACTCAGATTTTCTTTATCACAATAAAAGCCATCATTGAAATCTATAAGGCAATATAGTTAACAATCTGTGAAAAAGAACAGACAAGAATAACATTGGAACAGACAATAAACATAAACTGTACAGACTAGATTGTTAACTATTTTGCCTTATATAGTTCAATGATGGCTTTTATTTTGAAAAAGAAAATCTGAGTTAGCGTTGCTAGCATAATATCCTGCTGCTAGAAGGACGGTAATGAAGCCTCGAATGGCCATCACTACTTTAAACCCCTTCCCTTGTTCACCATAACCACTTGTACTCGCGGCCCGGCCGAACTAGGATTGCCTTGTTTTTCTTGTATTTCTGTACTAAGAGTAGTGAAATATTACCACATACATGTGTAAATAGTTCCAAAGCGACAAACATTTTTTTTAAATAGGATCCTGGGAATTGGTAGCCACCCCACATTTCAAGGGACCCACCCCCCTTCCCGAGGGCACTAATATCCATCGTCAATTATCCTTTCAAGACAGATGGGCTACATACTTGCATCTTCAAAGAACAGAGAAATGACATAAACCCAGGTCAAACCAATAGCTCTTTGACAGATTAAGCACTCTGTTGGCCTAGTTATTCACTTGTATAGGCCTGTTAGTCACTTGCTCAAATTTACTCCTTAACAATACAATGGCCTTGGTTCGCAATTGATCATCATTGAACCATTTTGTATCTTTTTCATTGTTTTGCCTACTATGTTCAGACTGAAAAGTAGTTGAATAGTCCCACAGATTCTCGATGTGATAGATATCAGGACTTTGACTCAGCCTCTAAAGGACATTCACCTTTTTGTTCTTGAGCTACTCCAATGTTGTTTTAGCATTTTGCATAGGATCAATGTCCTGCTCGAAGTTCAAGTTCCTCCTAATCTTCAGTTTTTGTGGATTTAAGCAGGTTCTTTTGCATCAAAATGTACCATCTAACCGCCCCAAAAGTCAGGGGTTAAATTCCAGCATCTGCTTTTGCACGTTTTCCCTCCTTTTTGTCTCTTCCTGTTTCTATTCATTCTTGAAAAATTAAGGTAGAAAATATTCTTTCTCCTTAAATCAGTATAAAGTTATACAAAACTTTGCATAAAAAATGACTATGGGTGACATGTTGATATTTTGATGCTACCTTTCACATTCACTGAGACCCCAAAAAATAAAATAATGTTTTCGGTTTTTCAATTTTTACAGTGTAGCTTCACAATAGAAAAGTCCCTCCCTTTCCATCTGGAAAGCTGCAGTATATAAAGGTTGCACAAACTATCCCATTCTCTTCCTCCCTCCAACTCTCTGCAGAAACTCTGTAAATAGGTTGATAGAATATGGCAACTGCAGGAAAAGTATGTATCCATTTTTCAGTGTCTTTGCTCTATATTTCTATGTATGTAAATTTGATGCAATTTATCATTATTCTTTCTATAGCATTTTTTTATGCATGCACTAACTAAAACTTGGCTTATACCAAATTCTTGTTATTGAGATATATGTGAAGGTGTACTATTGAAGTATTCTCTGTGAATAAGTTTACAGTAAGTGTGGCTCTGAATTAGTTTGTCAATCCTCTCTCTAAATTATAGTTAACTGATACCTAATGATTCACAATTTATGAATAAAAGTGTTTACATATGTTTGGTATTAGAGAGACTGTGTACTTTTGGAAATGGTTGTGAAAAATTAATTACTTTGCAAGTTCATTGCTGGTACTGCAGAATAAACAAACTCCTAGTTTAGATAAATATTCTGTTGGAATTACACAATGACTGGAATAGTCTTGAAAACTGGCAGCTGTACTCACATGTTCATGGACACACACACACACACACACACACAGTTAGGTCCGTGCCTAATGTCTTTAATACTATCCAGATTATTTTGCACAACTATTGAACTTGGCAGAGAGTACATTTGGTATAAAGCCAATGGACAAAAAGTCAAATATTTATATTGGTCAGATGGCAGTTTGCACAACAGTTGCATGACAGTGGAATGGATAATATTGTACTCAATAAGAAGAAAGTTAGTTGTATTTAGTCTACAACAAATCCTTTGGCTGAAATATTTTGTTCCACACTGTTTTATAATGTGAAAAGTACATATCTCTCTGAATTTTGATTTGTTTAACAATTAATGTTGATGATCATTGCATTGGGTCATTGAGTTGCGTTGGGTTGTTATAGGTGATTAAATGCCAGGCTGCAGTGGCGTGGGAGCCAAACAGACCCCTTGTGATGGAAGAAATTGAGGTGGCCCCTCCTCAGACACATGAGATTCGCATCAAGGTGAGCGAGTACAATCAGTGCAAGCACACAAGTTTTATGGTCTAGGCCACACTAGGCCAGTGGAGCCCTCCTGAGAACACGTAAACACACATAAATACACAATGTACTATGGGTCCATTGGTAAGCATACACATATATATAAGTGTACAGAAACCTTCATATACTACTCAAAATGCAAACCTCTTTGTCCTGTTGAGTGCAGGTAGTCGCCACAGGTGTGTGTCACACTGACCTGTACCACTTGTTTGAGGGGAAACATAAGGATGGATTCCCTTGTGTTATGGGTCATGAGGGGGCTGGAATCGTGGAGAGTGTTGGGTCTGGAGTGACCAATTTTAAACCAGGTCAGAAATATAGCTTGGAAACTTGCTTTTTCATGTTAGCAACTAAATAATACACAGAAAATGTTTGATAGATGTTTACTTTTGTTATGTGATGAAGATGATAGATGTTTACTTCTCCTGTTAGGTGATAAAGTCATCCCTCTGTTCATCTCCCAATGTGGCCAGTGCAGGTTCTGCAAGAGCCCAAAGACCAATCTGTGCGAGAAGGGCTGGTGAGGTCTTATTACTAGCCAAGTCTTCAGAAACATTCACAAGATCTTTCTTTATTAGGATGTAACTGGTTTGATTATTCTTGCACTGAACATGAGCCAATCCCCCCAGGGCTAGTGATCGGTATGATGTGATGTCAGAATCAGACACCAGGTTCACATGTAAGGGGAAGAAGATACTTCAGTTCATGGGGACCAGCACCTTCTCAGAATATACTGTGGTGAATGAGATTGCTGTGGCCAAGATCCACCCCTCAGCCCCCCTCAACAAGGTCTGTCTCCTTGGCTGTGGTGTTGCCACCGGATATGGAGCAGCCATTAACACAGCCAAGGTGTGTTAATTACAAATTGAAGTATCAGATGTACAGTACTGTGCAAAAGTCTTAGGCCCCTGAAAGTCAAACTAAAGTCATTTATTTGGATGGTGTTTGTGTAAAAACAAATATATATTCATGTGTTTATATTTATTATATATATACGCGCACACACACACATACAGCTCCGTAAAAAATTAAGAGACCACTGCAACTTTTTCTTTCCTTTCCAAAAAAGTCGAAAAGGAAGGTTTTGAGTGAGCAACAGAAGGGTTAAAATTAAGAGACCACTGCAAATTGAACGCTTCTGTTCCTCACTCAAAACTTTCCTTTTCAACTTTTTTGGAAAGGAAAGAAAAAGGTGCAGTGGTCTCAATTTTTTCCAGAGCTGGCTGTATGTATGTGTGTATATATATATATATTTTTCTTTAATTAAAACACATCCCAAATAAATGGCCTTAGTTCGACTTTCAGGTGCCTATGACTTTTGCACAGTACTTTAGTTGTAGTAATGCTTTTAAAGTAAACAGCACAAGTAAGTGTTAATGGAAAAAAACACTTTCCTCTCCAGGTGGAGCCAGGGTCTACATGTGCTGTGTTTGGACTAGGGGCTGTGGGGTTGGCAGCAGTCATGGGCTGCAAAAACGCAGGGGCCAAAAGGATCATCGCCGTTGACATTAACCCAGCCAAATATGAAAAAGCCAAGGTCTTCGGTGCTACAGAGTTTGTCAACCCCAAAGACCACAACAAACCCATAAGTCAAGTGCTGTCTGAGATGACCAATGGAGGAGTGGACTTTTCCCTGGAGTGCGTTGGGAATGTGGCCGTAATGGTGGGTTGAGATTGTGTGATTGTGGGTGTGTTTGTGTGTGTGTGCGTAAGAATGTGTTTATCTTTCTCTCTCTCTAGAGAAGTGCCTTGGAGTCATGTGTCAAGGGATGGGGAGTAAGTGTGCTGGTTGGATGGACTGATATGGACGACTTTGCTGCCAGACCAATTCAACTCATAGCTGGCCGCACATGGAAAGGATCTCTGTTTGGAGGTGTGCCACAAAAAATAGTCAAGGCCTAAGTCAAATACCATATGTGGGTGTTATTTAATTCTTGTTATGTGTGCTTTGTGCAGGTTTTAAGAGTAAGGATGCTGTACCCCAGCTGGTAAATGAGTATTTAGAGAAGAAAGTGAAGCTGGATGAGTTTGTCACCCACAACATGACCCTGGCCCAGGTTAACAGTGCCATCGACCTCATGAAGACTGGAGACTGGTAATTTTTATGTTAATACTGCTTGTTCTGTAAGAAGTTTAATTCAATGTTCAAATAATTTGTTTTCTTGTGCTCTCCTTGGTTTGCAGTATCCGGTCTGTCCTGAGTGTGTCACCACAGTAAGAAGAGTCCCTGCCACCCAGCCATTTGTCATGAAACATACTGTAGGGTTGCCAGGGGCGGCACCAGGAATTTTTGACTGGTTGACTGGGGTTGCTATGGGATTGCTTAACAAAACCATGCAGGTGCTTAAAAATTTTCATCCCGGGGTGGTGGTGGTGGGGGGGGTAGTTGCTTCGCAATATTGTACTGCTATTTGTCGACAAAAAATAGCAAAGAGGAAAAATGCCAATAAAAATTAAAAACAAAAAAAATGTTTAATAATTTTCTGAGGTTGCTTTGCCAATTCCCGGGGTTGCCTGAGCAACCGCATGACTCCCCCTAGCGCCGCCCCTGAGGGTTGCAGATAATTGCATGTAAGAGAAATGGAAATCCTAAAAAAATATATTTCTAATGTAGCCTCTTAGCCAAATATTTCTTTTAGTCATTGGCAATTTTGCATTGGCAAAATTATAAGTTTATATGGTTATCCTATCTTTTGTCTGTTTCAAATAAAATTTTCTTACTTAGTTGTTGCTCAGTCAATGTTGTGAAAATAGACTGACATTTCTTAGTCATCCTTTCTGAATCACACATTTGTTTACTTAACTAAAAATCAATGTGAGCAACAAAATCTAGTTACCTGTATGGCTCCATTTCTCCATTAATTTTCATGCAGAATCATGTTTCAACCACACATGATTCAAGGTTCCATTTATCCACAGCGACTAACAGATACAGTACATAGACACAGATTTCATTTTAAAATAGGCAAGTGGGACAAACACTTGATTGAATAGCAGTAAGTACGTCTTAGTAAGATAGTGAAGTCAGTGGTAAAAAGCATTAGTTTGAGGGGGGTCAGTAGGTTAAAGGTATTTCATATACAATTTTGCAAATGTAGGGTTTCAGAAGTTTTCTGAAGATTGATAGGGAAACCGCTGTCCTAAATTCAAGGGGAAGCAAGTTCCACCATTGCTGTGGACAGAAAGAGGAAAGCTCAACTGGGATGATCAGGAGGGGCCTTCCTGTTTGTGTGGGACCTATGGACCTGAGGAGACAGAACAACCTGACCAGAAGTCATACTCGTGGTTAAATGAAGAGGAATTTAGGAGTGGTTTACTACTAAGAGACCCTGACTCCCTTCCCCCAAACCTGCACACATTCGTTATTCTTACAAAACAGGGTGCTACTAAAACAACATTGTTAAAGGAGTTTTCTATCCTCCTCTAATTTTCAGCATGTTTCACAGGCTAACTATACGACAAGTAAATACTTTCATTAAAACTGAGGCCAACAGTAAGGTAGTTGTGTCCTCATTAGGGCAATTTCATCTATAAACTTTGATCTTCCACAGCACAGGGGTTGAATATTTTTGCAAGACACTGTATATTAAATACAAAAATATTTTGTGAACTGATAAAATAGGTGGTTAGTCTCCCTTGCCCATTTATGGAGGATCTTTATTTTTGTGTTGCTTCTGTCAGGTAAATGCAAGTTCTTGTGCTATCAGGGGAATAACCTTTGTGTAAATGTAACAATCTGCTGCTTGTTTTGTGCTATTTGTGATCATTTTGTTTTGTCTGTTGTATCATTTCTTAATCATTTTACCCAAACTGCACATGTAAACATGTATACACATGGCTCAGCTGGAAAGTGACCTTGGTCTCAGTCTGTTGCTTACTGAAATAAAGGTATACATTTAAAAAAAAAAAATATACTAAAACATCATTGACTACAAAAATACAGTTCAAAGGAAACCATGTAATTATTTCATTTTATGTTTTTTTTCTTCAAAACACTGGTCAATAACAAATGGGGTCAGTAGCCAATGAGGCAATAGTTTGGGAAAATTCTCCTCTGAAATTGCATCACAAACCAGAACAGCAATTTTTTTACTGCTTAAGACAAAGCCTCACCCAAATAAATTCCTAGGGAAGCATAGCAGACACCTTTTTTCAACCAGGGAGAGGGCCAAGCAAGAGGAGCTTTTGAAGTCGCCGAACTCATCTGAAATTCTCACCAAGCACTTTTGATTTGACAGCAGTCACTCTCTGAAGTGGTGCTATGCTTGCTCAACCTTGAGGCGCAATAGGCGTCATTGCATGACTGCTCAAGCCACTTGAGGCCAATTTTGATCCAACCCCTACAGCAACTTGTATTTCTAGTACTTGGCTCAACAGATTAGAGTATCATCAGATCAAGTAGTTACATTGCCGATTGTGTCTGGGGCCACTTTACTCCGTCCTCTTCTGTCCTCTATTGCATCCTTTTGAAAAAGTTCAGAGTTAATCAAGGAGCAGAAAGTGAACATGCATGAAAATGTGCTTGTTAAAAATGAGAGGGTCCTTCTCCACTTGCCGACCATAATGCAAATTTCATTGTCACATTTACCCCATATCCATGGAGGATGCAGACCCTTCCCAGAAGAAAAGTGCAGCAATTAATTAATATGACATTGTCCAAATTAGACTAACCAAACATTGCAGGTGTACAATTGGTGGAAACTATAGATTCTTAAATTAAGTTAGTGTTGCTATAACCACAACCCTCCTGTTAACTTGCAGCACAGCTGTACCCTTCTTGGGTTAAACTGCTCACAATGAACCAGTATCATTGCCTTTACCATGGCAAAACCTGTGTGAGAATTAATAGCTCAGTGTTCATGTTGTCCAGAAATTGACTTAAATAGGCTTTCAGAGACAAATTAATTCCTTATTTCTCCATTTAATTTGAATATATTAGGATTTTTAAACTATTGGGTTACTGGTCAATTTCATTTGTCACCATATTAATTGCTTTTAGAACTGGGAAATGTGCAGATTAATTCCATGTGCCAGACTGTCATAATGTGCATATCAAATACAAAAGACTAGACCAAGTAATGCCAAACTTTAAGCTCATGGTAAACAATCAATACTGCAATGATCATGGTTATAACCATTTAATATTACAGTATTCTGGAAAATGATATTAATTCACAGGTCTGTCGTAAACCCAAACTTCTGTTTGAGCCTTTGGTATTCATACAGTCCTCACACTCAAACACAAAAGCATACACATACACCAACTACAGAACAGCTGTTTATTACTCTATCATCAAAGAAAAAAAAGGTTGTAGAGAGTCTATGGAAAGATTGGACTGTAAAAATAAAAAAATGGAGACGCAAGCGTGTTGCTGGCGCCCGTAAGTAGACAACATATCAAGGTAAATAGTGATTGACTGGACTTAGGAATACCAGACATGCTGCCAGGACATTATCCAGCATGTTAATTCTTAATTCACACAGATTAAGGCTCATCGCGTAACACCAGGCCAATTGCAATGCAGGCCCCAGGGTCCGCAGCGCTAGGGACGCCAGATAGGGGACTCCGGTCAACCAATGAACATTAATCCACTAGTTCACCCCTACAGAGAAAAGAAAACCAGTGCAGCGGACCTCAGGGCCAAATTTGAATAGACCTGCACTACACACTTCAGCAGAACATTACACAGAGCTTAACATCTTCTGTATCCTGGCCCATCAGGCCTGCCTATAGGAGTCCAGCTGTCTTGTTGTCAATCAGGCAGCGCATTAAGGTGGCACATGTTTAGTGGTCATTGGGTCAAACTAAAACATGACCCTTTCCACACCTCAGTCATATGACAGCATCCAAACTCACAGTCAAGGTAAGAATTCAGCATGCAACTGCACAAAGCCACACCTCATAAATACCTTCTCTCATTTATTTTTCCTTTTTATCTTCTGATAAGACTTTTTTTTTTTAAAACAGCCTTGATAAAACAAATCCACACAGCCGATAT
>JACXGI010001822.1:34147-84468 GCA_016801175.1 Esox masquinongy
GGGGGGGGGGGGCTCAAAGAGAGAGCATCCCGTGAAACAGTCCATTTATGTCTGTACCCGCCCAGTTTAGATTTGGTTGAGGAAGTGGGGACGTCCATTGTCGTCCAGCCGGCGTGTCAAAATTTCACAGCCCGTCTCTGTCACAAGCAGGGTGTGCTCAAACTGGGCCGAACGCTTCCCGTCTCTAGTCACTGCTGTCCAGCCGTCCGGCCACGTCTCATCCTGCCAACCACCTACGCAGGACACAGATGAAGAATAAAACACAGGTAGTTGTACACACATACATACGTAGACAATAACCAACCATTACACACATACCATTAGCACACACAGAAACACAACCTAAATCTCCAGTCATTTCTTGGATGGACATTACCTTCACAGATCATGGGTTCGATGGTGAATACATGACCAGGCTTCATAACTCCAACTGCTTTGTTTTCTGCAAAGAGAAAATCCTGCACTTTATAAAATTCCCCCCCACAAGCCCCTTTGGGTATTATAAAGTAGGCTACTATATTAAACGTATGGGTGTAAGAAGAGGGACTGATACTCACTAGCATAGTGTGGCACATTAGGGGCAGTGTGGAACAGTTTGTGGATGCCATGGCCACAGTAGCTACGCACCACAGAGAAGCCATTAGCCTGGGCATGTTTCTGGATGATGTTACCAAGCTCCCTGTAGCGGATACCAGGCTTCACTAGAAGGAAAAGGGGAAATTCAACTGAGATAGTGGATTTTTTTGACATAGTAGACCATTAGGATTGGCTGATATAAAGTGAGAGATCCTACCAGAGTCAATGGCTTGCATAAGGCATTCAAAGGTTGTCTGGACAAGCTTTTTTGCCCCTTCATCTACTTCTCCAACAAAGAATGTCTCATTGAGGTCACCATGGTATCCATTGTGGTAAACAGTAATATCAACTGTGGGGAGAGGGGGAGCAAGAACAACAAAAATAAACAATAGTGCACAATTCCATTAACTTATCTTAATTCACATTTTTAAACAGATCCATTTAAGATCCTGATGATTCCTTTAATACGTGTCTGCCCAGTGCAACGTGTCTGACCCTTGTGCGCTCAAGTAAAAATCAACCAGACAGATTTGTTGTAGCACGCAATTTAATTGTATGTGCAAGGGATAAACACCAGCGTTCTGTCCATTACCATGGAATAAGGGACAATGCATTGGGACAAGGTGAAGCAGAGTCCTTTCTCTGAGTTCATTTTTACAAGGCAATGAACAGAACAAAGGTGTTCATCCTGCTTATACCTCAGTAACAAACAACAACTTAAGGGGAAAAAAATGACTAGTGTAAATTACTGTTTGCCTTTATACATTTACATTTTATTCATGACATTTTATTACGGGATGTTGTACCCGTTGTGCAGTTCAAGGACATTAATGAACAATCGACCATAGCGTTTTAAAAAAGTAAATGTGTTAATGTAACATTTACTGAAACTGTATTCACAGTAGCCTATAGATAGGCTTTTCGGTTTATAACTTCTGACATCACAATTAATTTGGTCTAAACATTAGCCATGATTACTCTTTCAACTGTTAAATCTCTTTCATTATTACTTCCTTGAATAACATCCTTACACCCAAAGATGAATTTGATGGTTTATCATGAACGAGAAGGGAGAACAAACACCATTTTTGACATTTTTTGCTGCGCTCAGCTCTTTCTAAAAATCTATGTTGTTCTCTGTGACAACATTAACTACTTAAGACAGAAATTGTGGCCTTGTTGTGGTATTCCTTCTGAAAATATTTGGTAACGTATATATGGTCACCATTTAAAAATAGAAGTATTTACTCCAATGTTGGATGCCTGAGCATTTTAAATAGACACAGCGCAATTCAGCATTTTTTCAAGTCAACCTTTTTTTGACAATGAGAATCATGGGGAGACAGATAGGAATCAATGATGAAGGATGGAGACAGGTATTGCTTCTGCTGCAATATATTCAGTGACGTAACCCAGGTGGGATCATAAAGTTGGCTAACATTTTTTGGCGTGCTAATAGCATGTATTGTTATACCGTTTGGTACTGAAGGTCCAATCTAACCAATGCAGGGACTCCATTTCTTGGATTTTCTAGGTGGAATTGAAACATGCACCTGTATATATACACACACAACGGTTCTGTTCAGCAACAAAGATATTTTGTTTGTTGAATTCTCCTCCCAACGCAAATTATCTTCTGCATCACACCGCAAATTTGGTTGACATTTATTATTTGTGCATAGCTGGCTAACTAGTAATATACAGTGTTCACTAGCACAACTCTGATCTATGTAAATGGCTAATTAACAAAATGTCACATTTGACACTACACATGAATTCACTGCTGTTAATGTTTTTTTGAAAGTCAGCATGTGCAATTGTTTGTGACATCAAAGTGTAACAAATATTAATGTGAATCATGGGCATGGCCGTAGCATTGGCTGAAATGTCCATGGAGATGTTTACAGGCCCTGTAAATATGCTTTTTGGAAGTAACACAAGGAACAATGAGTTTCCTCTGGTGAACAGTTTGTCCATACAGATAACAACATTAGACTTGATTTTTTTGTTTTGTTTCCCTGTCCGGAAATGCCCACAAGCTAGGCGAATGAGAATCATGTCTGAAACTCGCAATTGGTTTATCTAAGTGAGCCTCCGGTGCCAGGACCTTGATTTCACAGTGTGAGAGCATATTGCGTGATGCTATTCACACCAAGCCAGAGGCAGTACATAACGGTAAGCTTCACTAGATCAATTGCTAAAAAGACGACATTGGTTTTGGTTCCCCCATTCCTCTGCATATAATTCACGGCATGGTCAAATAGGTGTCATTCGGGCTTGTCCTGAAAGGAATATAGCAGTCTAATACCATAGCTGTTGAGAATGTAAATGTTGGCAAAAAGGAAATAGGCCAGTTGTACGCTGTGCTGAACGGTTGAACAGCCATTCTCAACAATCAGAAAAAACACATTAGGTGACAGCATAAGAAGGATTTGCTTTTCACATCAATAGAGACGAAATAAGGAGATGAAGTAGCTTTACACTATTGAGATGTCCCCACAGTCCCCCTACCGTTGAGGATATCCCCATCCACCAGTGGTCTTCTGTCTGGTATGCCATGGCAGATGACCTCGTTGACTGATGTGCAGCAGGACTTGGGGAAGTTGTAGTAGTTGAGAGGGGAGGGGTAACAGTTTCTGGCCGTGCAGGCCTAAAGAGAGGAAGAACAAACTACTTACACATCAACAGCTAAAACAAAAGACAGAAATAAAAGAATAAGAAAGGACAACAGCGAGATCAAGTTGATAGAAGAGCGTAAAAGCAAGGAGAGTGTCTTTACCAGGTGCACAGCATGGTCAATCTCCTCAGTGGTCATGCCAGGTTTTACCATGAGGGCAGCGATATCAAGCACCTCACGGGCAAGCTACGAATAATCACAGTGATTTTAAAAACACTTTTTTGCATGCTAATAATTGCAATAGAAAAAACATTACAGAGTAGCTGAATTATTTACCTTACACACAACTCTCATTCCTTCGATGTCATCGGCAGAAAGGATCTTGATCTGTGAAGTCCCCTTCAAAGATTGCTCAGACTCAGACATGCCTTTAAAAAAAAAGAAAAAGAAGAATGTGCATACTGGCTTTGTTTTAGCAAAACTATTCCATCCTTACAATAAAGTGACCCTGATAAGCTTTCCATCAAACCAAGTCAAAGAAAATCAAACAGTTCAGACTTCCACTCAAAACTGAGCTACATACTGTGGCACTCCAAAGCATAAAGGAAAGACTAATGTACAAATACACACCATAGTACAGTATTACCTCCATCATCCTCCTTATGGTAGCCTACATCTAGGCTATCGAGTCTCTTACTTCACTCCAAATCCTCATAATAATGGATTCACAGCATTAGAGACTCCAAAACATCCCCACCCAAACTGGTTTAATAGACATCTATAGACTACATCACCACCTGTTTCGGAGCATTATACCATCGATCTGAGAAACTCCAGAAGCCATTCTGAATCCTGCGGTTCCAAAAATCAACCACTTTGCTGGTTAACACCGAAAGATAACGCATATTAAAATATACAAAAGTTTTCTGAAATTAAAAGCATCAACAGAAGCAACATTTAATTTATGCTAGCGTACACAAGCACAGAAATGACAAAACATTGGTATCAAACAGCTTACTGTGCACTGTCGCTGGTCAATAGTTGCCACCACTCACCAAAAAAAATGAATACTGTATGTTTTTGCAATAGTGCACTTTGTTCATAAAAGTTGTGACTAAAAGCTGATCCACTAAATGCTGTTGCAATAATCAAAGTTCTTTTGGTTTTCTTACAAATGTGTCTCTAACTTGTAAAATAAGACTATTTGTAACACATTTCTTGTATAAAATGCATTTCAAAATAGTTTAAAACTATAAGCTACACCCCATCCCTGAAAGCTAAAACTAAGGTATGCCAGTTGACACTAGCTTTCAAGTCTGCATTTACAAAACTCAGACAATCCCCAAAAAAGAATTTATCTGCATTTGAATTTAACAAATGAACATGATGCACTCAATGCTCTAGAATACAGATTGCTGTGCGAACATGGTTTTCTTTATGCCATTAAAGGTTACAGTAATTAAATCTGAACAATATTATAGTGATTGTACTTGATCAATACTGTTGATGAAATATGAATGCTGAAATAGCATGTGTAAAAAATTACAAGCTCTGGACACGCATCACTCATTTTCCATTTAATACTTTATTTGAATGATTGTTTTTATAGGAGTTTTTCGTTTTCAGAGTTGTGTTTAGTTTGAAGATCCAAAGATGTAATTTTTAAACCATCTAGTAACTAAATGACGGCTTTGGTTTCAAATATCATGCTAGTTAGTCTTGGGTGATAGCCTAGGAAAAGTTACAGGAGTGGCAAGTGGGATGAAAATAAAAAGTTTACTAATGACATGGACACAACCTAGGAGTGAAAATGGATCTCAAAACTTCTCCTGCCACGCACTCTGCAGTCTACAGAAAGGCGGAGAAGAGTTCGGATGATCCGACTTTTTTAATAACTTTTTAACAATAAAAATGTACAACTTGCAATTTGAAATTAAATGTTATGGTCAATAAAACCTGTGTTTCCAGAATTCAAGACAATTTCTTTCTGCATTTTTTTCCCGTGTGTAACGCGAACTTTGAATGCAAAAGACAGTCTGATATCCTTCCACACTGATTCTGCGCCTTCTCCCCTTTGTTCTCTTCTAATGAGTTTTGACCAGACGAGGAAAAATTTTGTTATAAGCAATTGTGATACTTTCTACACCAAAGATCTGGAGATATGGGGATACTATTTGTTTTCTAAAAGATGTAGGCTTGGAAGCATTTTATGCTTTTTTTGGACAGGAAAGTGGTGAATGATTAAAGACAGTTCTTGCTGTAAGATCTGTAGGCCGGAATCAAACCCACACTGCAGCAGTTTGACTAAGTGGAATTTTCTTGAAATTGCTTACTTACTTTTACTATTATAAATAGTACAAATAAATATTATAAATAAGCATTGTGCATTATGGGGGCAAATTCATTTCAATAGGAATAAAGTTATTCTGGTAGAGTTACATGGTTTATGATATTATTGTATTACAAAACCTGTGTACATGAAATATATAGACAACAGCATTGATATGAGCTTCATAGTCAGTGTAGGCAACATCACTAAAATATTGGCCACAGCAATATCTGTATGTTCATCAACCGCTTTTGCAGACAGCACAACTACTGTACAAAACCACAACACTACAATAAAATACAGACCATAGATTTAGTGCAACAGCAAAGGATAAATGAAAATGTCATGCAAAAACACAATATATTTGGCCATGCTTCCAATTCCTATCAGTGTTTGCCGATTGAGACGTACAAAAAAAAAACTAAGAGCTATGCAACATAAGGAACAACAGTATGTATGATGCACATATGCACACAGACAACTGGAGAGGATGGAAGGGGATTGTTGTTGTGGGTAGGACGTACCTGCCATAAGACCCACTTCTGCTGCTGAAGTGATGAGTAGAAGAGAGCTTCAGAAACTGGTCTCTCGCACTCAATCACAAGGACATATACAGACCCCCTTTCAAACTTGCTCAACCACACACGAGCGCGGGAATACTTTGCCATCCCAAATACACCAGTGCTGGGATACTTTGCAATCTCAGACAGACACACCAGTGCTGGCATATATTACCATACCAAACACACCAGTGCTGGCATATGCTGCCATACCCCAAACACACGTACTGGCATACGCTGCCATACCCCGCCATACCCCAAACACACCAGTGCTGGCATACCCAAAACACTCATACTGGCATACGCTGCCATCACGCGCACACACGCAGGTGTGCGAGCACACACGGGCACACGCACGCACGCACACGGGCACACGCGCACGCCTCTTTTAAAGTTGCAAATGTATAGAGGAACACCATTGTTTTCTCTGACGTTTGCCTACAGGCTAAGTACAAACGTAAACATTATAGGCTGTGTGTACTAGAATCGGATGGATTGACTTGGGTATCCAATAAAGGAATTATAATAGGGCCCTATAGTTTCCTCGCTGGATGAAATCCAGCTATAAACACCAAATAAAATAAAGGTGTCAAGTATTTTTTATATAAAATATAATTCTAATATACCGCAAAGTATGTTTTGTTCCTTGTATTGCTCAGTAGTTGAGTGCCAATGAGACGCAGATCTTTTTGTCACTCAGTGCAAAATGTTACTGTTGTGAACATTTTCAGAGCCCTCTTCCATACGTTTATAAAACTGTTGCGGTGTGTGCAGAGGCCGATATTGCACAAAATAACTGCTGTCAAAGCAGTGTACTGCTGTCAACAGAGAGCTTGCTCCAAAATGTCTACCTGTCTAGTGATGTGCTGATTGACTCACATCATACCCCACAGTCCCGTGGTGATATCCACGGTGCAGGCGGCGTTAGGGTCATAAAATATTGTTTGGATAAAGGTGGGGTGGGTTGTGCGCGGGATGACATTACTAGGTCTAACAGTTTTTTTGCAATAATCTATGAGAATTACAAAACTAGGCCATAGCGTGCCTGTAAAAGTTAGTTACATTTCAGCGGCCAGCACATGCCTGTCAGTCACTCAAACAGCATGAAGTGCATGATCTAAACAACACAATGCAAACTGAATGTTACAGACGCATTTCCTAAATTTACGGGTTTAGGGTCAGGTGTGGGCTCCAGAATTGCACTTCATCCATATAGTTTGGCGGTTGTGGAGGGCTTATTTGGAATAGCAGTTGCAGCCTGGCAGTCACACATGGCTTATTTGTGTGGGGGGGGAGAAAAAAAAAAAAAACAGTTGACCCTTGCATACCTAGTGCCTAGGGTTTTATAAGTGTGATATTAAAAACGAAAAGAATAAAAAAATTAAATGGATATAACAGAATTTTGAAAAAATAAAAACAGAATTGGACAAAATTAAATAAAACTGATTTCATAAGGTCCTTCATAAGGAATACATTTCTGTAAAATATTCTGTAAAATATCTTGGAAAAAAGAAAAAGTAGGAGAGAAAAAGTGGAGAGTGTGTGCCGAATTCAAATGCATGCTGCAGAGTTATGCGTGGACACCAGAGAGTTTAGTATTCCGCTAGACCAACAGTAGGTCATTGGAATACATCTATTATTTGACAGAGTTCAAGTATTTTCACCAAACACCTTGCTAAGAGACTAGCAAAAGACAAATGTGTATCTGCTATAACACCCATCAACTGTAACCTACACTTCTCTCTAACCTGTTAACAGAGACCAAATATGAATGTGTGCATGCAATAGAGTTCCATTTGAACAATAAGCTGTTTGTTGACTGACGCGAATACAACAAAACATGGGTCTTATATTGAGTATGCTACAGAGTAGACAAGGATTACACAGTGTAGACTAGACTCAGGACCTCAGAAATACATCTGATGCAAATAACTATTAACAGCACTCAGGCAGACATGCCAGACTGCCGATCAGTGCTGACAGACAAATATTTGATGGTTCAGCTGCATATGGTAACATTTAACTTAGCAAAAGTGTATTAGGTCCAGAGTTCAGAGCCCAAAAGCTCACATTTTGCCAAGATTGTATTACATTAAAAATCAGAGGTGGTAGTGACTTCTGTGAAATGTGTAATGAATTGATCATTCACATTTACAGGGTAAGTGCTGGCTAATTGGTCAAACATACGGTATAAGCAAGCATCAACAACCAATAAGATCACTGTTCCATGCATGCTCATATTCCGATTCAAGATCACATGGTTGCCTAGCAACATTGTATTTTGCCAGGATCACTTGGACATCGAAGTACATATTATTGTCTCACTGTCAGATAGCAAAATGATTCTTCCTTCTGATTTACTGTAATTCAGTGAAGTCCGCACAAGAAACTACTACTGCAATTTCAGTGAAGAAATACACAGGTATTGCAATATCAGTCCAAATGAGAAATTTTTTCCACCTTTAGAAGGGTTGCAGTAATCATGGGCAAAGTAATGCATGGGGTTAGCATTAAAACCGGCTGTAAAATTGGGCGGTTTTGGTGTGTCTAACACTAGCTGCGGAAGCCATTAAAATGTCTATCCTCAGCATAGAGGATATTTAACAATAGTCAGGTAATGATCAGCTTTAGTAGAATCAAGGACTGAGGCACACATTTTCATTGAGACAATGTATTATATTGACACTACCATTCTAAAGTTTGGGGTCACTTAGAAATGTCCTTGTATCCATGAAAACATACATGAAATGAGTTTGAATTGGAAATCTAGCAAAATGAATAGGAAATTGTAATTGGTAAGGTTAGAAATAATGATTGTGTCGTTCAAACGTTGCTTTCGTCAAAGAATCCTCCATTTGCAGCAATTACAGCCTTGCAGACCATTCTAGTTGTCAATTTGTTGTGGTAATCTGAAGAGATTTCACCTCATGCTTCCTGAAGCACCTCCCACAAGTTGGATTGGTTTGATGGGTACTTCCTACATACAGTACCAAGCAGTCAAGCTGCTCCCACAACAACTCGATAAGGCTGAGATCCAGTGACTGCTGGCCACTCCATTATAGACAGAATACCAGCTGACTGCTTCTTCCCTAAATAGTTCTTGTATCGTTTGGAGCTGTGCTTTGGGTCCCTGTCCTGTTCTGTTCTAGGTGGAAATTGGCTCCAATCAAGGGCCGTCCACAGGGTATGGCATGGCGTTTCAAAATTGAGTGATAACTTTCCGGTTCCTAATTTTGCTCAGACGTTGTGGCGCATGACAGGATATACAGTCTTTCTGCGTCAACACAAGCAGTTTGTGGAACAATTCCAGCAGCGAGTGTGGTGGTGGGTGGGTGGATGGGGGGCTTGGGTTCGTCCCAGGGGTGTTGTTGTTTAAAAAATCTGATGTATTTTACCTTTATGATCAATAACCCTTTTCCCCTTTATCTCTTTTTTTTTTTACCCTGAACAAATCTCCCACTTTACCACAACCACAGCACCCCCAGACATTCACATTGCCTCCACCATGGTTGACAGATGGTTTCAAGCACTCGTCTTTCCGCGGTCTGCGTCTGACAAATGTTCAAACACCTCGAAATGATACAAACACCTCGAACTTAGATTGGTCGGTTCATAACACTTTTTTCCCCAATCTTCCTCTGTCCAGTGTCTGTATTCTTTTACCCATCTTAATCTTTTCTTTTTATTGGCCAGACTGAGATATGACTTTTTCTTTGCAACTCTGCCTAGATGGCCAGCATTCTGGAGTCGGCTCTTTACTGATGTCGTTGAGACTGGTGTTTTGTGTGTACTATTTAATGAAGGTGTCAGTTGAGGACCTGTGAGGAGTCTGTTTCTCAAACTAGACACTAAGGTATATGTCCACTTGCTCAGTTGTGCACGAGGCCTCCCACTCCTATTTCGGTTAGAGACATTTTGCGTTGTGAGGGGAGTAGAACACTGCGTTGTACGAGATGTTCATTTTCTTGTCAATTTCTTGCATGGAATAGCCTTCATTTCTCAGAACAAGAATAGACTGACGAGTTTCAGAAGAAAATTCTTTGTTTCTGGCCATTTTGAGCCTGTAATCAAACCCACAACTGCTGATGTTCCAGATACTCAACTAGTCTAAACAAGGCCAGTTTAATTGCCTCTAATCAGCACAACAGTTTTCAGCTGTGCTAACATAATTGCAAAAAGGTTTTTTAATGATCACATAGCCTTTTAAAATGATAAACTTGGATTAGCAAACAACATGCCATTGGAACACAGAAGTGATGGTTGCTGATAATGGGCCTCTGTGTGCCTACAAATATATTCCATTAAAATCAGCTATTTATAGCTACAATAGTTATTTACAACATTAACAATGTCTGCACTGTATTTCTGATCAATTTATTGTTGTTTTAATGTGCTTCTCTTTTGAAAACAGTGACCCAAACTTCTGAATGGTAGTGTGTATATAAAATATCTTGAAATATCAATTCCTTTCTAGGCAGAGTACTGGGTTTCAATATCAACATCTTTTATGAAAAATATTTCTAGCTTTGAGAAGATTTTGAAATAGACAGCAAATTTCTTGAACATTTCAAATAACCAGAGGCAATCTCAGTCTAAGAGAATTAGCTTTACCTAGTGGATGGTCAGCATAGTCAGGTCTTTGGATGTCGCTAGGGACAGGCCTCTTTGCAATCTAAATAGGGAACCAATGACAGAAGAGATTGATTACAAAAAGCTTACAGAAGGAATGAACAAGGGGTGAGTTTTCAAGCATGACTACAGATGCATACATGCATACAGCCCTGAGTCTTCTTAGGTATGACACTACAAGCAGGGCACAGCTTTATTTGGGGAGATTCTCCTATTCCTCTCCGCAGATCCCCTTAAGTTCTACCAGACTGGATGGGATAGATGTCACACAGCCATTTTCAGGTCTCCAGAGATGTTCGATTGGGTTAAAGGACATTAACATTAACAGATTTGTCCTTTCCAACACAATCCTGTCTTAGAGCTCAACTGACAATTCCTTCAAGCTCATGTCTTGGTTTTTTGCTCTGACATGGGCTGTCAACTATAGAACCTTATATAGACAGGTTTGTGCCTTTCTAAGGATCATCTCAAGGGTGATCAATGGAAATTGGCTGAACCTGAGCACAATTTCTAGTGTCAGAGCAAAGGGTCTGAATACTGATGTCAGTTCAGTATTTTTATTTTAATACATTAACAAAAAAAAGAAAATTTTACTTGGTCTTTATGAGCAATCGTATGTAGAGATTGATGGAAAATATTCATTTTAAATAAATTTTTGAATAAGGCGGTAGTGTAACAAAACATGGAAAAAGTATGAATACCAAATTACCGATATATCAGCACATTAGCCTTATTTAGAAAGGTACACTTACAAGTGGGTAATGAGGGCGTAGTTTGCCTGTATAGCGATAACCAGGCCATGGGTCTGTGTTGGTGTCATTCTCCAAACAGTTCTGTGCCTCATGCTGGTTCTTATCTTCCTCTGAAAAAGAATGTGTCACATTGACTAACAAAAATTAAACATTCACACACACACAAAAGTAGACCCACTGGAAATATGAATGTTGATGTCCGGCAAATGTCAGTAATGTCTTGTCTTTTTGAGAGCAGAGCAGTAAGCCAGGATCGGCAATCTCATACTGACAGTTGACTCATGCACTTTTATATTGATAGTGGCAAGAGAGGCCTGTAGATCCCTTGATGTTACAGTGGGGTTCACTCTTGTGGTCAGCTCTTGGGCTAAATTTGGTGGGACAACCAGTCCAATGTAGATTGTGAGTGGTCTAGACTTGTCTTCATTTGTAGATGGAATGATATACATTTTAAAATGCATCAAAAATAGGGCTGCAATAGCACACCTAACCCACAGTACAAACTGCGGTTTGAGGGTCACGGTCCGGATTGCGGTTTGAGGGTCACGGTCCGGATTGCGGTTTGAGGGTCACGGTCCGGATTGCGGTTTGAGGGTCACGGTCCGGATTGCGGGTCATGGTCCGGATTGTGGTTTTGGTACAGCGAAAAAATGTCAACAGTTATTGAAGATCAGTTTTTAGTTTATTTGACAAAAGATTAAATACTAATCCAGGAAGAATATATAATGCCTAATAAGAGCAAAATCTAAAAAGTACAATATGTACACATAGCACTAACATTGCTTTACAATCTCAGTGTGGGTATACACAGCCATCATTTTTCAGTTTCTTTACCCTGATAAGACTGCCATGTGCTGCTTGAATGCATTGGGAGACAAAGATCTGTTGTTTCTTCACGTTTCCGTGTTGCTCCGTGGATATTAATACTGGGTTGATGTCAGCGTAGATGTCTAAACATGTTTGAGGTGTTAGCAGCTGCGTTGGCTACTTTCGTTAAGCAGTGGTGACCTACAGCAAATGTTTTATCAACAATTCTCTGTCCACCATTAATTGTAGTCTATTGGAATGCCAAAAACACTGTCAAACTGGAGATTTAAAACAAAGCTATGCGATTGATAAAATGTTGGTCTAGAATGTTGGTTTATCAATACCACCACTCGCCATTGTAAAAGCAGCTGTTCCTTGTTGAGTTTGGCTCACAGAACAGTTAGAAAAATACCAACAATTATTACAAATTTTGATTATGACATCCACAAAGGCTCATTTAAATAGGCAAATGTTTTTTTAGCTCAGCTAGATTTACTCAAGAGGTATTCAATAGATTATTTTTAATACATTAATACATTAACTATTTTTAAAAATGTATTAATTCCGGCTATTTTAGCATTATACTGCTGTCCCATACATTTTCGTCAAGCTTTGACGCACCAATTGCATTTTGGGAATTTATAAAATCAACTACTTACAAGTAATACAAGTAACTCAAAAGTTAGATCCAATTTAGTTACTATATGCGACTGTTCTGCTATGCGGGGGAATTTGGGACCCAGCAGCAGCTCGTCCGGCACGGGAGTAACAGACAATCAAGAGCAACTGTGGGGATAATGTTCGCTCTTTCTGTGCCCTAAAAAGCAGGTGCCTTCTCAAAGCAGTTCAAGAAGGCAAAGACAGCGGATATTCCTAAACCACAACTGATACAAAGGGCTGCAAAGGAATCAGAAGAGGCTACTGAGAACCTGAAAGAACAGGAGGACGCCGGCTTCACAGTCTCTTGTTACCTGTTCTTCTAGTGCACTGAGAGAAAACCAACCCCCCCCTTTTTTTTTTTAAAGACAACAATCCAGTTGTTCTTGGTGTGTGGCTTGTTTTGTTGTTTACACCTGGTCCACATGAATCTGGTTTTACCCGTGATTGCCCCCCAACTGTTTACATATATTAGTACATTTTTTATTCTTGTATAGTTTCAGTATAAATAATGCATGTGCTTTCAATTAATGGAAACTTAGTGTAAGTAAATTTGGTCTTCTACATCACTAATAGCATTGAGCATTGATTAACAATCATGCAGAAAGAGGAGCAAAGATGGCAATAGGGAAGACATATTTAGCATTTGCATATATTCAACAGTTCCATTTCACATCAAAATGTTCACAGATCATTTATTATAATTTTCCGGTTTCTGAACAGTTTCTAACTGGGAAAAGGAGTGAGTTTTGCAGGAAAACCCAGTAAATCTTGGTATCCTGGTTCACCCTGTTTCAACCCTGGTACTAATTCCAGTCTCAAGACAGCTACACCATTGCCCTAACACCAATAACAGCTAGAAGATGGAAAAGACGAATATGCAATTTGGTGGGATTACAAATAAGAATGGGAACAAACCCAGCAAGGTCTGTTCTGTTAGAATTTTATTTGTGAGTAGTCTAGGCCGACATGCTATTGTTGAAGGTACCTACTTGCTTTTTTGTGCAGCTGCTTGTGAGTGGCCCAGCTCCCTTTGAAGCACTCCTGAATCAGGAGACAAAAAGAGTAGAAAAATCCATGAAACTGTGAAGACATCTGTGGAATGTGAGTTGTGCATCATCAATATTAACAGGCAGAAAGAGAGAAACCTAGAGGCTCTGAATTTCACACACACTGCTTAGATCCATTTCCCAGCTGCAGCATGAAAAGTTGTAGATGCAGTTTAAAAACAGAAATTAGCAAGCCAGAAAGGCAAAAAAAAAAACTGAACCAGGCTTGCCTCGTTCAGCCAGCCCGCAATTAGAAGTGATGTTGCCCAGTTGCCCTTACTGGATTCGAATCTGGGTCTCCCAGATGAGAGGCTGTGTCTTTAACCACTACGCCACAGAGCTACATGTTTGCAGGGTGTTGGTACAGCATCTCGACATTAGATAATTTTGGGACACATTAACATCACGCCAAGTTTGAATATTTCGCTTTCACCATTTAGCATCGTGTTAAACTGACTAATGTTTCATATTAACTTTACCTCCACCAAAAAAAGCATCTATGAACTGTATGGCTTTTTGCCACTGGCCATTTTAACAGCCGATTAGCCAGTAATAGTCTAACTAGTATCTACTAATTTACTCATTGAAATAGTCATACGAATTGAGCAGTTGCTAGCGAGACTGAAGATGAACTTTAGAATGCCAAAGCCATTTCATGGCACAACAATGTTCGTTTTTCTTTCATTTGTGAATGACATTGATACAATAGCTATCAATATAGGCGACGATGACTGACTTTTTTGTCAAGTGAAAAGACGAGAGAATCGTGGAAACCCTACTCTTTCACTGGCCAAGGGATTGTGATCTAGCCTATATTACCCCAAAAAGCATGCACGGATGCGTACTTCGAAAATCCACCCGAAATAGTCGTAATATTACCATAAACAGTTTTATTTTAGGCTTACTATAACGTAGATACTAAAAGTTGTAGCCAGCGAAGTTTGTCGAACCCCAAATAAATCCTAATGCATAATTGATTTCGACTGATGAGGCTCGAACGCTGGACCTCTGGGTTCGTAGTCCACGTCTCTAACCACTATGCTATTTAACAAGGGGTCAGTCAGTCACTCAGTCAGTTAGAGACATTCATTCTTCTTGGCTGGCTCCGCTCACGCGGTCCGGCAAAAAGCTTGATAAAGCTAGAGGAAGACTTGTTAATCATATCTACTGTATAGTCAGTATTACAGAACTGGATTTGAGACCTGACCTCAATGACTTAAGTGACTTGTACTCGACTTTTCAACCATTAGACTTGAATTTAAGCAATAATATACCATGGCTTAAAGCTGCTTATAGGTGCGACCCATCCCAGACTGCCTAGCACAGCACTGATCCGTGGTACATTGGACAAAAGAAAAAACCTGAGATGTCTTATTGCTATTGTAAAATGGTTACCAATGAAATTAGACCGGTAGAAGGTGATGTCATACCCATGGTATAAGGTCTCATATTAAAGATATCAGTCAATCAGAATCCAAACCACCCAGTTTATAATTGATTGTATAGTATGCACTTCGAATGCATAGGCAATGATGAGAATAATTAACCTTAACATAAGATGCTCAGAGCAGTTATGTAAAAGTTAGCAGGCAACATTAGTCCAGTAAAATAGAGTAGCTAAACAACATGCAATCACAACTGTTCCTCACAAGTAATACAGCAACACACTGTGTATAACATGTCTGATCATGTATCTCGAGTTTGTAAATATTAGTTTAACACTGTATGAAAACATCAACAACGAAATCTGCAATAAGCAATTGTGTTTCACCAGTGTACCAAATGTGTCGAGGCAAATTTGACATTTCTCCATAATTAGCTCCTTCTCTGTTTCTATGCCCACTTTCCAAAACATCAAATAAAAAATTTAAACATAATGCAATACGTTTTCCATGTATCTTCCATATCAATTACATTCTGTACTTTATAACACTACTCCTCCAGAACAGTTGATAAAACATTGTACATAGCATCCATGTGCCCACTTCTTTAAATGCTATATTTAAGGTCTATCTAAAACAATTTGGCTGTTATGAGCCAATGAGATTGCACAAAAGGTTTTCCCCATACAAAAGTAGCACCTAAGCCAAAGAAAACCAGACTTTAAAGTTTAGCTAAACTTATACTCCTGAGCATGCATGCAATAATTTACCCACTCTGGTGTCTTACTATTGCTGGGTCACATGTTCGCCAAGTTTTATTAAGATTTGAATATCTATTCTTGATTTACAGGCATTTGTGTTAGACCCCACCCACATGATAAATTAATTGGTCAGTAGTGACCAGGTTTTATGTTGCAGTCCGGAAAATATAGCCTTGTTATAACTTCATCGATAGATGCTACACGCCGGTTCAGATCTGGTCCTCTGCTTCACAAAGCAAGTTACTGTCCTCCCTGACAACATTACAACCATTTGAGCAATACAAAAAGGTACCAATTGGATTGGCCCATCAGTGACATTTCAAGCTAACTGTGGAGTGAGCTTACGTTAGGTTCTTAACTCACCCCATCTAAACTTGCTACACAGAGAGTCACCCTGGCCGTTGAGTTGAGCAAAACTTACGATCCGGGTCACAGCACCAGTGTAACCGACGTCGACTTGCTGCTGCTGTTGCTAACAGTTTAGCAGCAAGTTCCTCCACTGATGCCTGGTCCCTCACTTGGCACAAGCTTGCAGTCCTCTGAGATACCCATTCAGTATTGATGTGAGTAATAAATTGACACTACTGAACACAGTGGAACAAGCTAGTCCATTTCTTTCTTGTAAAATTAAGTTCCATTAAAGGTTCCATGTGAAATCTCCAGTAAGAATCCAATTGGATTGTTGCAAACCATGAGAGATGTTTTCACAGTGTGGTAAATGTTAATGCCTGAGCAACTGCTCTACTAATTTAGTAAAGTTTCAATTGTATAATTTCAACTACGTTTTAACAATATAATTAACACTTCAAGATTATTTTCAACAGGATTGTTCTTAATCATATCTACCGTATAGTCAGTATTACAAAAAAGCGTTAGTAAAAGTCAGTAGCTAAAATCCTATCTGTGAAAATGTACAAAGGAGATTTTGTCATGGCAGCACTAACCCACTGTGGCATGGATGCACTTAAGGATAATTCCACAGTTAAGACAATTAGCTAACACAGGTGAGATATTAGTTATTTCCTCAGCCAGACCAGGAGCAGAATAAAATTAGTTTATATAAGTTTGAACAAAACATCTACGGCTAACTCAATTAGCTCTGTTACTGTAGTTACCTAGCCAGCCAGACATTCATTCATTCATTCATTCCAGCGTCAATGAGCAAGTTAGGCAAAGTAGAATGTGCAGATAGCATGTGAGACCTTGCAAGCTTCAAGTAGAGCTAACTAACTAGCTAATTAGCTAACTAACCCAGAACGAACGAAAAAGGATGAAGTCAGAGGATAAATGACTTCAGTCCAATTCAAATGCATAGCTAACATGAATGTATGTGTGCAAACCATTGCTTGTAGTTAAGGTTTTACCGAGGCACTGATATAACTAGCTCGCTAGTTAGTTAGCTAGGTAACTTCTTATGCTAGACTAGTTAGCTAAAGCTAATGAGTGAGGGAACTTAATCAGGGTTGCTAGTAGCTATTTTCAGCGTTAGCTAGCTACCTCGTGATGAAGGATGCTGGGCCGCTATCTATCAGATCATATCCTCTCAAATTAAATAAATTATAATACGAATGGTACCTGAGAGCAGAAGTAGGAGCCTTGTATCCCGAGCTTGATACAGGTTGGGCACTGAAGTTTGGCCTCGATGCTACAGCCTTCTGTTTCGCATTCCCGAGCCTCGATAGCCGCCATGCCTGTAGTCTGGAGGGGTGCGCTCAGACTGGGGCGTGAAAGTGGACGGTCTGTCCGGTCAGCGTCAACTGGAGAGGAGACCGCCTCGCAAGCCGTGCGAGTGTTCAGTGCACATGACTCATGATATATTTAACATAAATTCATAATTGCGGTGACCTTGATTGGTTATATTATATGGTAAAAGAAATAGCATTTGTGCGTATATAGTAAACTGGTGTTGGCTGTATGTACAACTAGTTTATGATTAGTTACACAACAAAATAGTATGTATTTGCTTCTTCATTCACAATAATATGAAAATGTACATAGAGCAATATTTCAATAATCTAAGTATTTCAATAAACTTTTTTACGCATGCCCAAAAAGGACCTGTCACGTTGAACAGTCTGTCCAATCAATTTCAACGTTCTACACGTAGAATGTGGAAGATGGCGACCGCGGAGCCGGTGAGTAGCTATTCCGACAAAAAATATTCCATAATTTGTTTATTGGAATCCATTTACCAACACACATTACTGCAAATATAACATTAATAGCTCGAATATAATTACTTAGAATTAAATGCATTTGTACGTTGTCCTATTTTCTAGTAGTTTTGCCCTTTTAAAAACTTTCTGCCACGACCCATGCAGTGCAAAGAGCGAGAGGGGAATAATAGCTATGAATCGCCCAAAAAGCTAGCTAACTAGCTAGCTTGATAGCAAGTTCGTTGTAACAGCTGTTAAATATGCTAGGTTGGACATTTTTGTGAACTTACAATATTAAATTTCGACATTATTTATTTTTTCAAACAAATGGGTTTTTATAAAAGTAATTATTTGTTTATCCAGACGGGGCCACTCTGGTCTGCTTATTGCCTTCGCTCAGCGGATGGGATGTCCCAAAGCTAGATATGTCACTGACAGTGACAATAATTATCTGCTGAGGATAACCGAGAGGGGACACGGCTCTCTTTAGTGGCTCTGCCAGTGAAATATCTCCTTTATGGCACCCCCTCCTCGGGGCAGGGCAATAAGATGACCAGATTGGCCCCAATAAGATTAAAGTGGTTAATTTATATTAAGTTACATTACATCAGTGCATGGAACACTTAGACTGCAAGTTTTGAGTGGTTCTCCAAACAATTTGGAAAGTATATGCAACTTTCACACATTTCACTGTAAACTGTTTTTAACAACAATCACTAACAAAGACAGAGCAGGATTGCAGCTACTGTCTAATCAACATTGACATTATTCCACCTATGTTTAGCTATGACTGGTCTCAAAAGCCAAACCTAACGCTGTACCCATTTTATTGATAACTGTCTTGTGGGTTGACTGAAATACTTATAACTTCCCCCAAATCTTCTCAAACCACTTCTTGATGTCAACATTCTAATTGTAATTGGTAAACATCTGTTTGTCAGTCAAAACTTTCAGTAATTTTCCAGAATTCTTCTAGATAGAAATGTCCAATCTCCACTGCCTGGCAAAGTACAGCTCCAACTGAGAAAGCATTGGAAATCACAGATATGGCTAAAATCAATAACTCTATGTAGCTACAGTCTCACTCTATACTAATTTCCATTTTTTGCCCCACAGGGAGCAGAACTTGCCAATAGCGTTTGAGTGAGAGATGCCTCGTGGCAGCTGCGCGCAATGTTGCTCATGCCTGGTAGACAACACTTTTAGAATAACCCTTTGGCAAGCAAACACATCTCTATTCCTGAGTTAAACGTTTCGTTTCAATACTGTTTTGAACGCTCGTTTGAAGGCTGTCCAACTGAGCATTCTGTAAGTGCTGACTGAGCCTTGGTGTAAAGGGCATTACTGTGGCATGATCATATAATGCCATCTCTAAAAAAAAACAAAAGTAGTAATTAGTAGTTAAACCTTGATTTCAATTTTACTGGCTTGATTTTAGATGCAGTATAACGTTAGCAAGCTTACTAAGATTACACTGTATTTGAGCTAGCGAACTAACCTTAGCATTGCTAGATGTGTCTGTCATAGCTAGCAAATGACAACAATTTTGATGACATGATGATAATGCCAATGTTCTTTTCTAGTTTTTGACTACTTTAGCAATGTCAGCATTTTCCCCTTATATTTTGATGTAGACTGAAGAATAATTAACCCCTGTTTGCAGTTATTAGTCCCATTTAATGTTTTCACATAGTAATAGTGACATCTGTAGCGTAAAATGTTGATAACAATAGTATCAATGTGACCCAGTAATGGAGGTGTAATCCCTGAATAACTTAGTCAAGTAAATCTTCTGTGTGTGCAGTTAGCACGCAGAACAGCATCAAAAACTTCTAAAATGTCCATGTTGTTGAAAAGAAATACAGCAACCATACATGGGGAATATAAAAACAGTTCAAAAAACAGACGGGAGGGTGAAGTGGGAGATTTGTTGTTGGATTATCGCCCCAGGAATAGTTCACGCGTCTGATTGGCTATAAGGGCAACATTTGAAACATTGTCCCACCAGTTGTGAATTTAGGTGTATGGGAATGTGCTTACATTAGAGATAATTGGCAGATCCTTACGATTATCCTTATGATAATACATGCATACATTCTCCTAATTCTTTAGTAAACAGATCAACCAACAAAGTCAACTGACTGAGTTAGCCTACCCGATTCCATTAACCCGTTCCCAAATTAGCTATTCACCTACCCGATTCCATTAACCCGTTCCCAAATTAGCTATTCACCATTCGATCACCCTGGAATTTCAGCAGCATTCATCCAACTCCCTTTTGGCTGGGCAAACTTGCTTCTACATTTGAAAGCAGACAGCATAGCTGGCCTTTAATGTACTTTTTCTGTCTCTGTCGTATATTGTTCTTGTGGTCCTGACTATCGGGTCCTTGAAGGACCAGTAGAGACCAGGGAGCCAACTTAGGGGACAGAGGTTTTCATGTGATTTTTAAATAATTTCATTCTCTGATCCATTTAACTTTGATAAGTCAATTTAGATCTATTTGAAAGAAAATTGTGAAGCACATTTGATTAATATGCTAGTACACATACAGATAAATATTTTGGTTGAATATCTTGACATGCCTCTTTCTATGCTGTCACCAAATCAGTTCTATCACTTTACTTAGGCTACTCAATATCATGTTAGGCTACTTAATATCATGTTAGGCTACTTAATATCATGTTAGGCTACTTAATATCATGTTAGGCTACTCAATATCATGTTAGGCTACTCAATATCATGTTAGGCTACTCAATATCATGTTAGGCTTACTCAATATCATTTTAGGCTACTCAATATCTTATCCTAAATAATTTATGAAATTTTTTAATGCCAACTACAGTTACATATTGGAAGCAACATACTTAAATTGAAACACACAATTCTCTAACTATACAGTATATTACTAATGAATGGCTCATAAAAAAGCGTACTAAAATACTTTTTAAAATAACCGGTGTAATAGCTTGCAGAGCAATTGCACGAATAGAGGGCTGCAAACATGCCAGTTCACACTGAAAAAGTGTGAAAAAATGTTGTGTGTGCAATTAGGCTGCACGTGAGCGCCAATCAAAATGTCTCTAATACTTTAATCAAACATTGGACTTTGTTCAGCTTCCTATCCAGACCAGGGAGTCACTGTGTAGTTGTGGGTAATGGTAAGCTGGGCTAGTGCATGTTGGGATAGCACTTTGTTCTGAATAGCCAAAGGCATGACAGTCCTTCTAAACCTGTTATTTGAAATTGTATTTCCCCAGGAGATCAATTCAAATGCACCCCAACATGCTGAAGAAGGATCTGAAGGGACTGGTCTGGAGATCGTGAGCCCTGAGAGCTATATAAAGCACCCCCTCCAGAACAAGTAAGTTAACCCTGGCTATAACTCTTTGAAATTCATTGTTTATTACATGCTTCAGCTCTGTAGGATGTAAGGTTTTCTGCCATAAGGCCTTCTGTAGAGCAGCATAGGTATTCCTGTGATGAAATCCCAAGTTCAACAAGAACAAGATCCCACCAGTTTGCTGTGTTGTTCAGCATTGTCACTTCAGCTTGTGTAGGTCTTTTACCTGTTGCGTTCACATCCTCCCAGGTCTCAGACATGGTAATTTACTTCACAGTGTTAATATTGTGATGTAAACCCAGAGACATGACTCCAGAATGGGTGAAAACAATGCATTCATTCTGGTTGTGTGGCTTATTTGTTGCTAAGTGAGCTCATACCGCAGTTTGGGCTGTCTGTGAGTGAATACCAACCATGCATTGCACAGTCAAGCTCAGGTGCAATGCTGTAAGAATTTGACATCAAATTAATATGGCACCAAGCAGAAAACTATGTGCCAACATTTTTCCTCCTCATACACAAGTTCCTAATTAGCTTTGAGTCCAATGTGCTGTTGATTATGTTTGTTTACCGAGTGTTTAATTAGCGAGTGTTTACTTCATGCAAATTCCATTTGTTTTGCTTCAACAGATGGTCTTTGTGGTTCTTCAAAAATGATAAGAGCAAAACATGGCAGGCTAACCTCCGCCTCATCTCCAAGTTTGACACAGTTGAAGATTTCTGGGCGTAAGAATCAATAAGACTAGTTGTGTTTGTTTTCTGATGACATGGATTATATGAATATGACAAAATATGATTTTGAGATCATACCTAAATGTGTCCTGAATAGCATTCAGTTGTCAGTAATCCTTTGCACTATACTGCATTTTTGTTATACTAACACAACTGTCTTGTCATTTCAGTCTCTATAATCATATTCAGTTGTCAAGCAATCTGATATCTGGATGTGATTACTCCCTTTTTAAGGTATGTCTGGAAGAATGTTCTCAGGGTTCAGTATTCTGATCAAACTTTTGCTTACTAAGTGTATTAACAATGGGGTATTTTTTGTAACCAGTCCCACCAGTTGTGAATTAAGTTAAGTAACCAACTCACATGGATTTCCCTAAATATTACATAGGGAGAATGTACATACTGTACAAATGGTGCTCTTGAACGTACAGTTTTCCCCATTCAAATATCAACTTAAAATGTTTACACAGCACTGATAATAGGTCAAGTTCAAGAGAATGATCACTTAGGTTATGGCTGCAAATATTGCGATAGCTTATTTGAATTCTTAGGCCTTAGCCCAGGTGTTTTTAAGTAAGACTACCAAGAATTGGAGCAGAAATACCAAATTCAGCTGTTTAGTGTATTTGTGAATACATTTAGGTTTCATTTTAAGCCTTCCTGCTGAACATGAGCTGATTATGATTAATATTATTGTCTCTTTTATCCACAACCACTGACCTTCATATTTTTCTTATCTAGGACATAACCCTTTAAATTCTGTTTAGCTAAGATCTTCTGTGTATAATGCTTTGCGTAAGGTCACAAAAGCCCTCAATGACACACTTAGCTGTTCAAGTGGTCTGAGGCAGTCAGAAAATAAATGTTGTTTCTTTTGATGTGCAATTTAGGTATGTAACAGCTTGGACATTTAAATAATGCATTTAGCCTTCAAATGCTTTTGGAGAACGGGTGTTACTGTAGGTAAAGCTGTGTCTCCTCTGGTGTGGCAGGATGGCATCGAGCCTATGTGGGAGGATGAGCGAAACAAACGTGGAGGACGCTGGCTGATCACTCTCAGCAAGCAGCAACGGAGACAAGACCTGGACCGCTTCTGGCTAGAAACAGTGAGTTAGTGTGGGTGTCAGTCTATTTGTAAATCCCAAATGAACCTCATCTCACTCCACTTTCTGTTCTCCATTTGCATATTTGTGACACATACACAAAACATAATACCTCCTAAATTAAATCTTCAATATTGTTAATGAGGTTCATTTCTTAAATGAAAGCAAGGATTTGTCAATTTTAATTTCACACTCTTTACTAATTAAAAGTGCACCATGAATTGCATCATTCAAGTCAAGTGTGTCCTTGAGTTGAAGCGTTTATTAAACTCCTAGCCAGTCTGTGGAAGTGATAATCTGAGTTCCATAAGCAGCACGTGAGCATGAAGGGCAATACAGACTAATGAGTTGGGGATAGACGCTGGTTTGAGATTTACACTGTGTGTCCTGACATTTTTGAAGAAAATGCAGCATTGACCTTCTCAGTTGCTGGATTTACAACATCTATAATGCCACTGAAATGTTAATGTATGGTTTCTTATTTTTTCCTGACACTTCACCTGCCCAGCTTCTCTGCCTTGTTGGAGAGGCTTTTGATGACTATAGTGATGAAGTATGCGGGGCAGTTGTCAATATTCGCACAAAAGGGGACAAAATAGCCATCTGGACAGCAGACTTTGACAACAGGGAAGCCATAACACACATAGGGTAAGGTAGATTAATGTTTAGTCAGTGTTTTTAAGTTTAATTAGCACTTCTTCCATCGTGCTTTATCAAACAGAGCAAATGTGCAGACTTACTAAAGAGTGTCTAATCTTTGTTTGTAAAAAATAATTTTGCCGTCTGTTCTAATACTGCCATTGAATACAAAATGTTTGTTACCACCGCCCTTCTCTAATGTCCATCTGTGCATGTTTACAGGAGAGTGTATAAGGAGCGATTGGGAATCCCAATGAAGATGACAATTGGCTACCAGTCTCATTCTGACACTGCCACCAAGAGTGGCTCCACAACCAAAAACAAGTTTGTGGTCTGAAAATGTACCAGGTGCCATTTGTTTTTGTCTACTCTTCTTTGTGGGTGCATTTGTTTACTTAGCTGAAATGTCTGCGTGACACAATCTGAGAAAAACTCATGATATATACCAAAGCTGAAAAAGAAACAGTCCTGGACTTCAGAACACTAGCTACCTGGACACACTACCACCACCACCACCCCCCCACCCCCCCAGAGCCAACAAAAACACACACACTCACGTGGACATGAAAACCTCAAAACACAAAGTAAGACTGTTCATGGTAGGAAATGTAACTTGTTCTGAGTGCTCTTAAAACTACAGTTATTATGTTGATTTATTTAATGGCAGGGAATTCATTTGATATGCAAAATGAACACGTATCTCTCTGCGCATATATAGCATTGTAATTGCTGTAATTCATAATGTTATGCCGTTTTAATTTATTCTATCAATGAGCTTTTTGGACCTCTGTGCTATGGCCTTAATTCTGAAGTGCATGCAATCAAGCCTTTCTAAACATTTCATCAATCATTTAGTCTTTGTGTTAACATGATTAAAACTCTGGTTTTGCAATTCAGTAGAAGCTGTTTTTATATTGTGGTATACTCCTTGCAACTTGTAATTTGTACATTCCTTGTTAGAAATGGTTTGGTATTACAGTGATGCTGTATTGCAATGTATACATTTATTAGTGATTGGTTTTGATCTTCTGCCTGCAATGAAAACACAGCACTAACGAGTCTTAAAATAAAGTTTTTCTGTGAATTCAGCTCATTTGTACTAATCTATTCAGTGAAATCAAAAGATTTAGCATAGAAACACAATTGTTTTTTGGCTCAGCATTCCTGTCTTAGATTAAAGCAATGAGGGGGTGTGCAATATGGCTAATATACTGTGACTAAGAGCTGTTCTTAGGGCATGACACTGCGTGGAGTATGTAACTGGTATGACCTATCATCACTTTTTCCTGCTTTACTGCATTGGTAACCAGTTTATAAGAGCAACAAGGAATTCATGGGGTTTGCAAATATGCTACTGCTAAGTGCTGGGTCCAGGCGCATTGTGATGCGTTGTGTTTAAGAACAGCTCTTAGTTATGGTATATTGGCCATATACCACACATCCTTGTGCCTTATTCCTTACTTATGAACAAGATCGTTTGAATCCTGAATGCTGACTGGCTTTTACCCATGGCATGGAAGATCATAAACCACAGGTATGACTTTACATCATTTTTTTGTCTAATTGTGTTGGTAACTGGTTTACAAGCACGGTAAGGCATCTCAGTGATTTGTGATATCAGGCCAATATTCCACGGCTAAGCCCTGTGTCCAGCTGGGCATAATACAGCTCTTAGCCGTGGTATATTGCACAACATTTTGACCTGCTATGGTGTAACATGACATTGTTAGTGTATCCACAATAGAACTGTCAATGTCTAGTCTTGATCTTTGGCTTTGCATATAGTCTGTTGCTGGTGTCTAACAACATGATAAATCATAGTAAATCAAGCAGAGCCAGCCAAAATATTATGCATGCTAAAATCAACTCTGGTACATCAAGATGAGGAAATTAAGTGCTGGTGAAAAGCTGTGTACACCATGGATGACCTATACAGTTGAACAAAGACTGCTCAAATTAAAGGTGACAGTCTAGTATAATTTCAAGCCTAAAGTGCTGGAATAAAAAGCCAAAAAAATGTGTCACTGTCCAAATTGTTTTGGAGTTCACTGTAGGTCTAATAGTATAGTATAATGCCAGGGCAGCCCAACCGTGTACCTGATGAGCTAGGGTACTGTAGGTTTCCTCTCCCTCTAATTTGGCTATGATTCTAATTAGCCAAATGAAATCCTTATTTGGGTTATTCATGACTCCGGTTTGAAAGAACACCTCAGGACAGTAGATCTCCAGGAACAGGGTTGGCCCACCCTAGTATATGCCATTTCAACAGAAAAAGCAATACAAGTGTAATAGAAAAGAATATGTTCTATTACACTTGTATTGCTTTATATCTTGGGCCAGAAGCAAGCATCCTGTATCCCCTAGGAATTTAATTTATAGTTGAATAATGTATAAATAAATATTAAACTGTACTAGCTACACCTGCACTACCTATATCACTTGTTACGGCATGCCATGACTGTCTAAATGTCTATATTGTCATTGCACCAAATTGGAGCCCTGAAATACTTTCCATATAATAGCTCATTAAAGTATAAAGACTTACCATTGTGCCAAATACTGTCTGTTTCATTTTTATGGCCAATCACAAGTGCTAACTTTTACTATCATTACCACTATTCAACAGTCATACATTTTTAAATGCATTGGACTGTTTTAATCCCATTGCATTATTAACTGTGTTTGTGCTTATGTTTTAAATATCATACACTTGGTTTATAAAATGCGGGTCAGTTATTCACTATCAGCTAAATGGCATTGCCATTGATTTTCACCTCCTCCTGTTCCCTTTAGAGGGTGCTGTGACCACATTGGTAAGCACAGCCAATTTTGTAAAAGGCCCAATTTTAACAAATGCTACCTAGAGGTACCAAAGATACATAGAATGTAATTTCTCCACAGAACAAAATCTTCTGTATCTCTCAAGTGTTAACCAATCCATTGACGGCAGTTTTTGTTTTCTGCCAAGGTTATCATACATGGGTAATGTATGGGCAACCTCAGTGTGACAGGTAGCCTTGCGGTTACACCATCTGACCAGTAACTGTAAATGAGAATAAGCAGACAATTTGCCTGGTCAAATAAGGGTGGGAAGGTTTAAAATTTGCACATATTAGCATGTTCAGAGGCTTTATTTGCTAAAGAACTGAAAGTTCCCATTAGCACTGTTGCTTCCATCTTGGTGAAATGCAACAAGTTTGGAGACTCCCCTCCTTGTGCTGGCCATTAGGCAAAACTAAGTAAACCATGTAAGAGGGCCTTGGTCAGGGATCTGGCCAATAACCCAATGGCCACTCTATCTGAGCTTTAGAGTTTCTCTGCAAATGTGAAAACCTGCTAGAAGAACAACCATCTCTGCAGCACTCCATCAATCAGGCCTATATAGTAGAGTGACTGGACAAAAGCCCTCCTTAGTAAAAGGTAATAATGCCACCTGATAATATGCTACCTGAAGAACCCTAAGAGCATGGGAAAAAGATTTCTCTGGTCTGATAAGGCTAAAATCAATGCCAAGTGCTACGTCTTGCGAAACAAGGAGCCGCTAATCATCTGGCTAATACCATCCCTATTGTGAACTCATCAGCTGTGAGGATAGAATTAATGGAGAAAAATACAAAGAGGTCCTGGAATAAAACCTGATCCAGAGAGCACAACACCTCAGACCCAGGTGAAGATCGATCTTTCCTGGCTTCGGACAAGTCTGTGAATGTTCTTGTGTGTCCCAAATATTGAGCATCTACCTGAAGCTTGCAATTCACTGACACCTCCCCATCCAAAAAGAGCTTTAGAGGATCTATGTGTGCAATGCTGGTAGAGGCATGTCCAAGAAGACTCAGAGCTATGTTTGCAGCCTAAGCTGCTTCTATAAAGTAGTAACTACTTCTGGACATGCAACATTTAACTTCCAATTAATTGGCACATATTTCTAATAAACATATTTTTGCTTGTCTTTATTGGGTATTGTATGTATATTGACGGCAAATTTAAGTCTACAATACAACAAAATGTGGTATAGGTGAAGAGGTATTTTGATTACGAAGGCACTTTATATAGTGGCCAGAAATATTCACTACTGTCAACTTGGCCCACTGTTCAGCTGTAAACTGCTTCAGTTCTGCAGTGTTTGAGAGGTGCCATCTACCAACTCGCTATAGGTTTTCTGTGGAATTAAGATCTCTACTAATTGTCAGCTACTCCTGAACATTCCAGCTTTTATTCCTTAGCCATTCCTGAGTGTGTTTTTTTGGTCGTTGTCATGCTTGAAGACCCACACACTTTGATGATGTCCCAGTTTCTGGACTCTAGGTTGAACCCTGCTTCGGAAGACTTTTATAATCAGCTGATTTCATGATGCTTTTGTTCACATTTAAGTGCCCCATTACCCCAGGTAGCAAAGCAGCTCCACAGCATTATTAAATATTCCCTACATTTGACTGTAGGAAGGGTGTTAATTTCTTTGAAGTATTCATTTGGTCATCTGTAAACATGGTGCTTAATTGCTTTGTCAAAGAGTTTTGTCCGCAGAACATTCTCCCTGAAGGAGTTAGGCTTGTTAAGACATGTTTTTGCAAAGTTCTGTTGGAGTTTCTTATGTCTCTTCCTACCATACCCTTCTTGCTTAAATTTACATTGGATGGTGCGGGCTGAAATTGTTCTTTTATTGTTCTTCTCATCTGAGTTTGATTATCTTCTTGCAGACATATCCATGGCAGTGGAACATAGTTCCATGGGCCACAGATAATACTGTACACTGTGCTAACAGGATTTCAGAGGTCTCAGGAGATTAACTTGTAACCTTGGGAATGTCTGTGTTTGAGGATTATTTCTTTTTCTGACATCCTCAGACAGTTTTTTTGGTGACTACGATCTTGACACTGAATGTTCTTTTTTCTCCTTCTGAAAGCCTGTTGAGTGGCAATGTATACCCTATAGACAACTGCAACTTACGACAGATGAGATAAATGACCCAGTAAACAAGGGCATTTTTTGTTATGGAAAAGTTTACAATTTCAGATTGGAGACATTTGTCTTGGTCTTGTGTAGCCCTTCTGAAAACAACCATTTCTCCATTTTCAACATATTTCTGATGAACTTTGGATTTTTTTTAATCAAGAGCTACGGTGTGAACATTTTTGGTCCAACTATATAGGGGGAATATGAAACGTGGGAGATCTACTTTTCTTAAATCATCAAAGAAAATGGTAAATGCAAACAACAGGTGAATGCAAGTCTACAGGGAACACAGCTATTCAAAATACTTGCTAAATAATAGAGCAAGAAATATTTTTTATTTCCTGCCTACTTGTGGAAAAGACACCATAGATAATGGCCATACAATTGTTAACTACTGTATTTTGGCATACAGTGCTCATAGAATGGCCTCCATAATACCTAGGTTGATTTAAATTACTTGCAGGCACATATCACCCACTCTGTAAAACAGTGTTTCCCTATCTTTGTCTTTGTAGCCAAAAATTTGGTGTTTTATTTTTTAATCTAGTATTTACCCACTTGATTCAACTCATCAGCATGTCTACAGTTGAAATCAGGTGTGTTGGTGCAAGGGCGAAAACTAAAATGCACCCCTTTGGAAACTGGGGTTCGGGGAACATCCACCATAAAAGTGTGGTAAAAATACCGAAATCCACAGTGCAACAGAACCTAATTAGAGACCATGGGATATAGACCTGACTATTTAGGTTTATTAAAAGCATTATTAGGGTGCCACACTAGTTTACTGTGGGTAAGTTTAGAACTGTGTATATCTCGGTGTGTTTGTGGTTCTGTCAACACCAGGGCAGTGTTGAGTAATTTAATGGATCATTTGTGCTATGAATTTGATCTGGATTACTTCTTTAAACATCCAATTACTTTGCTTATATTTAATGTAGACCTTCATTGCTATTGTATGCTATATTGTATAGAACTGCAAATCTGTGGGGATGATAAGATGTTTACCAAAATATACTAAATGGTATTTACATTTAATTATTGAAAATAATGTATATGACTGAATTATGGAACAGCTTAGATGTTTTCCACCGCACAATGAAGTAATATGGATGTTTCATGCTTCCTACTCAGCAGCAGCATGTGTGTCATGTCATAGTTCTGCCATTTCCTTAGGTCTAGGGCAGTGGGATGCTGCTTCTATTTTGGTCTCCCTCTTCAGTCCTCTGTGTCAGCTGGCTCCGAGGGAGGCAGCGAAGGCAGTTTGTCACCGCGAGGAGAAGTAGATAGCTGGTTACAGTACGGTAGCTAACCCATAGAGACACTCACCCCACAGGTACATGCTAATGAAGCGCACTGAATCCATAACATAGCCTTTCCACCCCTTACCGACTCTTTCAATATTAGCACACCAATCATGATCTTTGTACCGCACATATATACTGGACAGACAGACATCTCGAGAGGTATAGTTAGAGGAGGATGACAGAAAATCGGAAATAGACATTGTCTCCAGAGATAAAGTTAGAGGATGATGTAGGCATTTAATGAAAGAGTGAGGAGTAAAAAAAGATTTCTGAGCAGATGTGTCAGAAAAAAGGCTACAAAAAAGGGGGGGTTGGGGTAAAATCTATAGGTTTTTCTTCACCTATTCATATCACTGAAGTAGGACTGCTCACAGGTGATGAGCAAGAGTACAGTGAAGGGGGGGGGTTCAGTACAGAGAGGGAGATAACTGAACCCCCACTGCACATCAACCAAAGAGCTCACACCAGTGAAGAGTCTCTCTCTCTCTGCCTCATCTAAGCTCATCCCCCTCAGTCGTCTGCCTGGTTTAGTGTTTTCACAGGGCTTTCGAGATGGCTCGTTAGAACAGTGGGAGGCAGGAGGAGTGCAACCATCGGGATGAAATGCACAGTAATCAAGGAGAGAGTGAGATAAAAGGATATTGTTCCCATGAAGGGCAGAGTGGAAGGGGCTGACACAAACAGGATTGAGCGGTCACTGAGGGGCTGTGTGTTAGAGTGTGCGTGCGTATAAGTGTCAGCTTGGTTGTGTGCCCCCTCAGTGAGCTAATCTGGAGTATGGATTTTGGAATGAGGAGCAGCACTTAAAGGTAAGAATCGAGATACCTCAAACTATAGCTTTCACTGAGAATGTGCCATATTTTTAAGGATTGTTTCTTTTTAAGGGGGGACATTTTTACCAGCTGTACTCATGTTTCAAATTTGCAGCTGATAGTTCAAACACAGGGAACATTTCACTGGAATTACCCTTTTTTCAAAGTAATTTTGTTCTTGTGCATAGGCACTTTTTAAGAAGTAAGACTAGAAGAATTCATCATTCTCTTGTTGAAACCCTATGAAAAGGCGTAGTCATTCGGTTGTGGATGGGATATGTAGATGAATGATGTAGGGCTGAAGTAGAACGAGGTAGATACTTTAAATGAGGGAAGCTGTGCATAATATTATCAGTGGGTGAGAGGATTAATGATGAGGTTGACAGTGAATAGCTAGTAATCAGAGTAGGAATTAATTTGATGGTGAGGATATGATTGATGAAGAAATAGATTATTAAATAAATGGATGCATTCTGTGGATGAGGTTGACAACATGGATAAGGTCTGTGGAGGTTTACTGGATAGAGGATGTCTGTGGTGATAAAACATATATTAAGGATGGGATTAATTGCATTGTATTGATAGGTAACATACTATATGTGAATGATATGAACTGCATTGTTGAGAAACATGGATAAAACATACGTCATCAAAGAGAACTGCGGAAAATATGAACTGTAGGGATAAGACTTATAGATGAGGAACTTCTGTTGGTTATCCACTGAGCTGTCCTGACGAGGTGAGCTAAGTGAGTTAATTTCTTCTCAGTGGAAGTATTGCACTGTTGAAAGCTTCTGGTCAGGTTGAGATATCATGTGGATGTAGCTTTTCATGCGAATGAGTGCTTGCAATAACCCTAACTTAATACACATATCCCCTTAAACATGAGTAATCCATCTGAATTATAAATGAGCTATGCTACTGAAGAGGTCTCCAGTCTGGACCTGATGTCTGTCTCTATTCTGTCTGTCTCTATTCTGCCTGTCTGTCTGCCTACTGCAGCTGCTAATGGAGGGGGAGAGGAGCCCAGTTTCCAGTAAAGAGGCGTTACCATAGTGCCCGTGCAGGGATGTGTGTAAGGCGTTACTATGGCAACCTGTCAGGGGTGTGTTTGTTCCCCTGAGACAGAGAGGAGAGGAGCAGAGAACAGAACTATCTCTTGAGGGGGGATGGGGGGTCATATTGTTTTCTCATTTAGCTCTCATATTGTTTTTGTTCTTGTCTTTGCACCTCTTTGCAGCCATTTATTTAGGGAAAGCAGTTCACAACGCATTGTTTTGGAAAAAGATCCACTACAGATCCATCAGACCAATGATTGGAGCTGAACTCAAGGGAGTGGCAGATAGATGAGGATTCTGTTAACAGTCGACACACTTGGGCATTTCCCTTCTCGTGTACACTGAATATTGATGGCGTGCTAGCACAATTCTCTGAACGTGTTGTGCCCGTGGAAATAATAATGAGTTCTATTTCTATGGTTGTGCTACACGTCTTCCTCTGCGGCAAGTTCGGGTATTTGGTTGTTATTGGTGACTGAGACTGTAGTTTCACAGGGAGACAAGGCTCCTTGATAATGTCCTTACTGGGATCATTAGAATTGCAGATACAGTATCTTCCGTAGGTGTTAGTTTCAACAAAGTAAATGTGCTAATTTCTACTGTGAATGCAATTTGACTCAGAAACACTGTAGTGCAGATAATTTAGAATCACAGGGGCATAGTAGTACTTGCAGAGGGCCTATATTGTCTCACGCAGGCAGGTAATATACCCATTACAAGTAATCCGTTAGGGTTAGGGTTAGTCCGTTACTTGTAACGTTACTTGTAACGTTACTTGTAACTTGTAACAGATTACTAAAAACAGTAACCAACAAAAATATTGTAATCGGATTACAGATATTTTGAAAAAATGTATGATTACTTTTGGATTACTTCAATTGAAAAAGAATAGGTGCGCGAAATAATTATGACACGTTGTATGTTTGAGTTTATTATTTAAAGTTATAAAAACATCGTTATTTGAACCAAAACATGAATTGCGCGCCTCAGTTGTGTGTGTGTGTGTGATCATCATGCGTGCAAAGGTGGACGCGCATAACCAGTTTAGTGACGGAGGAAGCGCTAGTTTAAATTTCTCCGGTTTTGGTTGGTTGGATGGCTGGTAAAAACAGAGTATATCTTCGATAATATTAGCCGAGTCATATAAAATGTTATTTAGTTATCTACTCGACGCATAATTCTCGGACCAATGATAGGCAATAGGCCTACCTGGTGTTATAAGTTTCAAGGTTTATTTGTCAAATGCACCGAACAACACAGCCAGGACGAGTTGCACCGAAGAACCTTTACAGGAATTGTTTAATAGATTAGGCAACTATTTGTTAGATAGGTGTAACATGGCGCTGCCTTCAAGATAAAACATTATATGAAATTTACCACGACTTTTGAGGAGAAAAGGTGTGTTGGGAAGCACTCTGCCAAAGGATGATTATTTGCATATTTGCATTTGCAAGCGGCTACATCAACTCCGTCCATACAGGTAGGCCATGTGATTCTGCTTGCTTTGCATCTCTGAAAATTGTGTTCATTGGTTATCATTGGCTGCTGACGTCATTTACTTTAAGCTAAGAGTGCAGGTTTATAATCACAGTTTATTTTTTTCATTTGTGTTTTGAATATCCATCACTGGTGGCCATAATGATCGCAGGTTACGTTCCCGCAGGTAAATCTTATTTCTATGCGGGTGTTCACGATTGCAAACGTGCATTCGCGTGCGGGGGTTACTGCAACATTTTGACAATGTTGGTTGTGGAGCAAATCATCAGACTACTACAGATTTAGTTTATGCGCGAAAATCTACGGATATCTTAATTTTTATATACAACAACGTCAATACCCTTTTCGAGTAATTGCCATTTATTTTTCACCAATGTTTTGAAGCAATTAAAATGAATAAAACACAAATAACAGAACAGGCTTAAGCATCATTAGATTTTGGGTTATGTTCAGATAAAAAGTCAGATTCTGGAAGATCGAGGTTTATTGGATTAATTGGAATGACTGAATATCTGACCGACCTTTAGCGTGTAATGTAGAGATGTAGCCCAATCATATCGAAGTAAAAAGCAATGGTTTAGAAACCCATTTCCAAAGGCACTGTAGCCTACACAACCCATAAGGTAAAATGCGAATTCCGTTTTTGGCCACCTGTTCAGTTGGTTATACGCTATTCCTATTTGTTTTCCAATGCCTCTTAAAATGAAAGTAATCTAAAAGTAATCAGATTACGTTACTGAGTTTGAGTAATCAAAAAGTTACGTTACTGATTACAAATGTGGACAGGTAACTTGTAACTGTAACGGATTACATTTACAAGTATCCTGCCCAACCCTGAATATACCCATAGTACCACTGACATCAGTTGAACTACCGTGATATGTGAATTGGTGCTGGATGCCCTTCCCTGAATCACACACACACAACTGTTACAGAGATGTTGACATGATACATCACATGACATGATACATCACAGCTTGTCGTTTTTGATGGAAACAAGCATAAAGGGCAAAACAAGCTTACAAGATCCTACGTTTTTGTGTGAATTTGTATATTTATGTTGTGGTACACATAGTCTGCGAAGTGATCTTGAGCAACTCACCAACAATTCACCCTTGCACTTCTGCACGAAAGTTGGTTAAGGCTAAAGTCTACAAAATGTTCATAAAAGATTGGTATTAATCCAGTGAGGCCTCTGTCTCTTTCTTCCATCTGCAAATTTACTGTATACAGAACATACTTTCCAGACCCATGTAAGGACAGAATGCTTTCTGAATGGTGCACTGGAGGTGATTACTTTATATCTTGGAAGTCCAGATTGGTTTGTGCTTTGTTCACGCGTAAATAACATGCATTGCTTGGCACCAATACACACGTACTTATATAGACAGCACATACGTAGATAGAATCAGTCTTACGTACAGTCCTGTGAGGAACTACAAATGTATTTATTTTTATTAAATATTCTGACATACAGTGCCGTGCAAAAGTATTAAAAGCCTGATTAATTCTCTCATATTACTTTGTTACAAATGGTTCACTGACATTCCTTCTATTTGATATTTTAAAGTGCTCAAAATCAATTGCTGTAATTCAATTGCAACTTTGCCAAAACAACGCTGTACAAAATTGATGCTTCAATGAATTTTCCACATTTTATTGTGTTACAACATGAAATCAAAATGGATTTAATTAGTTTTTTCCACTGATTGACACAAAAAGTCCATAATGTCAAAGTGAAAAATAAAATTTGCTATTTGTCATTAATGAATTACAACCTTGTCTCCAAAATGTTGGGCCGCTGCGTAAAATGTAAATAAAAACAGAATGCAATCATGTGCATATAATTTAAACCCTATATTCAATAGAAAATAGTACAAAGACAACACATCACATGTTGAAACTGAGGCATTTTATTGTTTCTTGAAAAATATATGGCCACTTTGAATTTGATTCCAGCAACATGTTTTAAAATAGTTGGGACCCAGGAAACAAAAGACTGGAAAAGTTGTGTAATGCTAAAAAACTAAACCTAGTGGAATATCACACAACTAATTAGGTAAATCGACAACAGGTCAGTAACAAAAAGATCATTCCAGGGAGGGTGGGTCTGTCAGAAGTGTGGATGGGGAGGGGTTCACCTCTTTGTGAAAGACTGCGCGGGCAAATAGGGTAACAATTTAAGAATACGGTTTCTCACAGTAAAATTGCCAAAAGTTTGGGGATAATATCATTAAAAGATTCAGAAAATCTGGAGAAATCTCTGTATGCAAGGGACAAGGCCGAAAACCGATATTGGACTGCCATGAGCTTCAGGCACTCAGGCAGCACTGCATTAAAAACAGACATGATTCTGTAGTGGAAATAACTGCATGGGCTCAGGAACACTTCCGAAAACCATCGTGTCTGTGAACACAGTACGTCGCTACATCCACAAATGCAAGGTAAAACTCTACCATGCAAAGAATAAACCATACATAAACAAGATCAAGAACCGCCGCCGACTTCTCTGGGCAGAGCTCATTTAAGTTGGACTGAGGTGAGGTGGAAACTGTTTTGTGGTCTGACAAATCAAAATTTTAAATTATTTTTGGAAATCATGGACGCCACATCTTCCGGACTAAAGAGGAGAGGGACCATCCAGCTTCTTATCAGCGCACAGTTCAAAAGTCAGCATTTGTTATGGTATCGGGTGCATTAGTGCACATGGCATGGGTGAGTTGCACATCTGTGAAGGCATCATTAATGCTGAAAAATGTATACAAGTTTCGGAGCAATATATGCTGCCATCTAGACTACGTCTTTTTCAGGGAAGACCTTGCTTATTTCAGCAAGACAATGTCAAACCACATTCTGCATGTATCACAACAGCATGGCTCCCTAGTAAAAGAGTCCGGGTGCTAAACTGGCCTGCCTGCAGCCCAGACCTGTCCCCCACTGAAAACATTTGGTGCATTATGACACGAAAAATACGACATAGGAGAGCCCAAACTGTTGAGCAGCTGAAATCCTATATCAAGCAAGAATGGGAATACATTTCACTTTCAAAACAGCAGTAATTGGTATCCTGAGTTCCCAAACATTTAAAGAGTATTGTTTAAAGAAGAGGTGATGCAACACAGTGGTAAACATGCCCCTGTCCCAACTTTTTTGAAACGTGTTGCAGGCATCAAATTCAAAATGGGCATGTATTCTTCCAAAAACAGTAACATTTCTCAGTTTCAACATTTGATATGTTGTCATTGTACTATTTTAAATTAAATACAGGCATAATGGATTTTCACATAATTGCATTCTGTTTTTATTTGCCTTTGTCCCAACTTTTTTGGAAATGTATTGAAAAATAATTTATTGCATAAGTATTCACCCACTGTGACATAACCAATTGTCTTTAGAAGTCACATAATTAGTTACAGTAGATCGGGTCCATCTGCAATTAAGGTACAATTAATGTCTTTCACATGACTTTTAGATCTCTGTGATGTCCCACAGTTGAAGACAAAGGAACATGAAGACAAAGGCCAAAGGAATATTCAAATCTTGCCTAGAATAAGGTTCTTCAAAAGCACCAATCAGGGTAGGATATAAGAACATTTCCAAGGCATCAACTATCCTCTAGGGCAAAGTAAAGTTCATTATTATAAAATGGAGAGAATATGGGAGAACTATGAATCTGTTTAGAACAGGCTGTCCTCAAAAACTGAGTATCTGGACGAGAAGGGCACTAGTCAGTGTGGTCTACCTTATTTATCTGATTTAATACTCTAGGAATCTGATCATATTTCTTAGAAAAAGAGTGGTGTTATTTGCAGGTAGACTTTATCTCTTGATAATCTCTTTATCAGCAGTTGAGTTTCTTTGCAAATAAATAGATTTAATACAGCATGTAAGATGTTGGATCACAAGTAAAAAGAGATTAGGCGAGTTTAGGCATCCTTGCCTAATTCCTCTACTCTCTCTAGAAGAGATTTTTTTATATTTAATGGAGCAGTCATCAATGAGTCCATAACAGCCTTCATTCACTTGGGAAAAATAGAAGCTAAAATGTTATAATCATTATTAAGCAAACAGATTGGTTTCCAATTATTAAGGAAGAACTGCTTTTTCTGAACATAGGTAACAGGGTGATTAAATCTTGAGTCATGCTAGGAGGAAGTGAAGTGCAAGATATGCTTTCTGAAAATGGAGCAAACTGTTGGGAGAATGCTTTGTAGAATTCAGCTTATACCATCAGTTCCAGGACACTTATTATTTTTAGGTTGTTCAATAGAGTCAATTGTCTGTTGAACTATATAGAACCATCACACACTTTCCTCTACACTTCTCTAACTGATTTCACATTGTTTGGAATTTAAAAAGGAAGTATATGACACATTACAATACTTAGAACTGTACAGATTCTTTAGAGGCTGCAACAATAGTTGGATATTTTGAGAAACAGTTATTTTAGAGTGGTGTTTCTCTAATCTGAAAATAATAGGAAACGTTTTGTTCACCTTCCTTGAGCCATCTTTTCCTGCACGTAATAAAATCTTTCTCTGTCTTCTGTTTGTATATACTTTATCATCCAGTTTAAATTGTAACAATCAAACTAGATTTGTCCTCTTCTGAGAGACTTTCAATAGGCTTCCAATAAGAGATGTGATCCTAGTAGATCCTAGTCTTCTTCAATTGTTCTAATCCTGGAAGGAATATAACCATACTTAGGTACTTAACATACTTATTAAATAGCACCCAATTGTTTCTGTAAGAGTTGTTATTAACAGCTTTGTTCCAGAAACATGTAATTAATCTATTTATATCTACCCTGACCAACTCTTGTTTAAGTAATGAACTATTAAGGTTCCAATAGGATGCTGACTGAGATACTGTCTTTATGAACACTTATAAACCATTCAAAATATATGGAAGATTGCCTAGACAAAGTCTTGTTACTAGATTCAAATAACTGGTCATTTTGAAGTTTGGAATTGTACCCATAAATGTTGGCAATTGTAAAGATAGTGTTGTTAAAGTTGATAACAAGACAAAAAAAATTACCAAACGTTATAGAGCAGGTGATTGGCATTCTGAAGGGGACATTCCATATCCTTGATGGGCCACTTCCTCTTCAGATTGTGAAGTCTCTGCGGAATGAAATGCAAAACATGGAAGTGGCAAAAATTTATGGAATGTTTCTTGTGTGCTGCTTTGATAAAGTGTGGTGTTATGTGTTGAATTGTGTCCAGCCACTCAATTCCAGAGCTTAGCTGAAGTAAAACCTGAAAATACTTGTTTAATCACGAGAAAATCATTACACTGACTTGTTGTCAATTACGCTAAATTAGTTGATATTGTTAGCTCATTAGAAAAATACATTTGTGTTTATGCCATTGACTTTAATGCATGTACCAGCCTCTTCCTCATCTAACTGCATCTACCATACCGTACTGCCCTCCAGCCTGAACTGTCTGTAGTCTCGGGTTTGTCCTGAGATTGATATATATAATTTATGACATCAGTTATTGTTAATGAAATGCTTTGGGGGAAAAAATGAATGTCAACGACCGCTTAAATGCTTTTTTATTACTAAAAAAGTTCTATTTGACAAAAATACATTCTATATATTTTAACTGTGTTCTAACCTAATTTCATTTTCCTTGAGTCTCCCGGTCCATCTCTGGGGCATCTGTGTATCAACTCCAGTTAAGGGCCATTTGCCTGTGGTTAGCATAATCAGTGGCATTTCTAGTATTTATTGAGAATCAAGGCTTAGCCCACAACCAGTTGTAGAATTTAATAGCAAAATACATGAATACGGTGCATAACTTTCAGATATTAGACCATTCAAAGATTACATCTTTTTCATTTTATGAACTGCCTTAATGGTTCTGTTCAAATAAGAGTTGTTTGATTCCAGAAAGTTCTTTCTTCAATTTGAAGGAATGCAAATTCTCAAATGTAAAGCCTGTGATAAAGCCCTTATATATATGGTAAATTGTGAAATATTCTCTACGGAAGGTGTTCTAAGGAAGGTGATTAAGGTGCAGGAAAATTGGCCTTGTGTTATTATTTACCTTTATGTAGCCAAATATATTTTTTATTTAATACCAAATGTAGCCTATGAAAATGTTTGGATAGTGGAAATTGATAGGCCTGGGGACTCATTTATCAGTGTTGCATAGAAACAATCCTACAATGGTACTTACAAATTGAATTACGAATGTGCGTACTCATAAAAAAGTGGGGAAAACATTATCTGACTGGCCATCTGGAGCACAAGGAGAGGTCCCAGTGGGCCTGTCATAATGTGGTCTGTTGGGCCACGGGCCTGATACAAAATATAAATTAATTCATGTTCAGGTTAATGATAGGCCCAGGTCAGCTGAAGTGGAAGAAGAAAGGGCCAGGGAGAGCCAGGAGACTGAATGTGAACTACTGAAAAAACTGCTCCTCAAATAAGGTAGCCAGGACAAACCATATTTTTGCTAGTTCACTCTTCTGTTTGTTCTAGTGTAGTGCGTTCAACTAATTTACTGTGTGGCTTAGCAGTTCGCACTGTCTACTACATTGACAGAGTGAATTCATCCAGCCATCTGAGAAGCCAGATATTGTTCTGATGGGATGTTGCTGGTGGGTATGTGCATCGGCCAGTGGGGGATGGAGCAGTTGGTTAGGTTGGTGGGCTGGTTTGGGTAAGAGGGAGAGTGGATAGGTATAGTATAAGAGGGATTTTAGTGTGCATGAGAGAGAAATAGGTTGTGTGAGAGAGGGAGTTTGGTGTGTGAGAGGGAGGTGAGGCAGGGATGTATCAAGTTACTGGAAAACTAAACTGTTTTCTAATGACAGTGACATGCAGATCTTTATGATTTTATTTTTGACAAAGCAAAGGAGGCCGTTGGATATGAGAAAATGTTCAAGCAAAGGAGTTAAAATGCCTTCTCTGATAAAATGTTTCATACATTTCAACATCTGCAATGTTGCCAACTAGCATATAAAATAAACTCTCTGGAATGTTTTTTCTATGCGGTTGGAAAACAGTCATACACATATTTATCATGCCTTATATGAGCATGAGGTCAGTTTTCTTGAAATGTAACATCCAGTTCAAATCTTCACTATCAAAAGCTTTTGCTCCATCTTTGCTCCGTTTTTGAAACACGTTTCTAGATTTCCAAGGAGGCATATCAAAATTTAGGTTTGGTCTCAGTATGGTCAATTTAGAATGGTCAAACATAGGTTAACATTTTATTTGCATAACTACAGGCTTTTCAACAAACTATAACAAACTTGTCATTGATTCCATGGCAATACAAGAATGACCATAAGTATACATATTATGTAGTCATGGAACATGTTACCAACCCTCGGCCAATCTGTAACTTATTCTTGACTCAAAACCCAGCCCTTTGTGCCACACCCTCCTTGGGCCTGTCATTTCTAGCTGTGAAAATAGCAAAAAAAATTGCTCAAATAGTCTCATCTCATTTTAACCTAACAAAGATACTAACCAAAGGATTGGGTTGTTTCATAGTGTGCTATATAAAGATGTCCAGCGAAGTGTCAACAAGAATTGTTTTCTAATGTGACCATCAGATCTGATAGCAGTATGTAAACCAAAATAGGTCACAGTCAAAGTCTCTGGTGCATACTAGTGTCATCATCCTAAAAAAAAAACACACTGAAGCGGCAGCTTTGCCTGTCATCCACCCACTCAGCCCACGGCAAGGACTGTACTGTCTTGGACTTTAGGTCAGGCAGGCCAGTGAGTTTGGCCAAAAAAGGCTGTTGAGTACAACTCCCAAGCTATACAGTATAAAGGGTAAATCTTGATTTGAAATGTAGGCTACTGCCTATAGTGCTTTTATATTAAATGCATACTGTTGTCAACCATGTACTTGCTGTGCTACCAACTCAGCACAGCAGGTAAACTATGGTGCAGTGAGCATCCTGCCTCTGGAACTTTGTATTACCAGTTGGATGCGAGTAAACCTTCATAGTTTCCAGTTTTCATAAGTTTAATAACAACTTACAGTGCTTTGGGGAGATAAACCCAATAAAAAGATTCATCTTTTTTTTTTATTGACAAATTTAAAGTGAAGATCCACAGCTAGGCATAGTTTTTTGAGTTTTTGTCTTGGGAGTGTTTCAGACCCAGTTATGCACCACAGCAGTATTTTTTTTTAGTTTTGCAATTGGAAAGTTCAACCAATGACATCATTGGTTGATTGAGCCTGCTGTCTGATCTGAAAATGATTGGAGTCATGTTTTGTAGCAGTTACTGTATTGTAGAATTTGTTTCGCTGATTGCTCGATCACACTAGTGGCATGTAAATATAGTTGTCCTAGTTCAACAGAGCCAAGAGCCATTGTCTCAACATGTTCCTAATGGCTCCAACATTGCCAGATAGCCAGGTTGACACATTTTCTCTGGTTTTGTAAAGACAACAGCTTGATGGGAGCCAAGTTCCCATTCTCAAAGGTATGCTTTTCAAATAGGGGGCGTTACACATATTTACAGATTCTTGGGAGCTCGCTAGCTAGTCTTTGAGATTGCAAAACAGTGGCTGTTTCTAATTATTCATCATTACAAGAGCTGGACCTCGCAATGAATTCTACATATTGTGGTTTGCTTACAACCAGGAACTGTAGATGGCCCTTTTCTGCAAGTGAAATACAGAAACGCTTATATTTGAGTCGCCTGAAAAATTCAACACTTTTGATGACACATATGTTAATATCAAATTAACTGACATATAGGTAAATAGAGCAACAGTGAAATTTCCCTTCAAATAACAAAATTATACTGTGCAATAATTAATTTAACTCTGATAAACAAACATTAATTTCCTTGTTTGGGAAAATGTAGTATACACTTGCTTTTGTCCTTGTTTAGCCCCCTTTTGAAAGAAATAATTGAATGAAGATTTTTTTGTAACATTTTATCAGTCTCTTACATCGTCTGAGATTATTTGTTTTGTTACAGAACAGCTTAAACTGTGATTGAGGGCTTTCTAGCATGTACAGAGTCCTAAGCATTTTATAGGATTAAGGTCTCCTTCACAATACAACAGAGAGGAGTAAAACTAGAGCGAAATGTGTCTTATTTGAATCATTGATTATTTGCATAGTATTTCAATTTACACCGGCATGTACCACCATCTAAGCTAACAGATGGTTGTGGGTTGGAATTAAGGGAAATGTGTGCAGCAACTTGACAGGGGCTCATTTTTCAAGCACGGGAATGCACAAATCTTTGCGTACACTCATTTGTATGTAAAGTGTGGGATTTATCATTATGAACATTTGCTGGAGAATGTTCATAAATGGATACACGGCCCATGCGTGTAAGTGGTGAAATAAGAGAATTGCTTCTGAAATGTGTGCTATTTGATTTTGAATATATATTCTCGAAATGTACAAATCAAATTGCCTGAAAAATAATAAAATCATGTTTCAAATTCATTATTTTTCCATTGCACCATTCGTATATCGTTTATCAGGCTGCGGTATTTAATATAATTTGATCACATCCTGTAATGACAGGAATTGATAAATGCCCGCTAAAAGAACCGCTTCATAAACTTTTCACGCACTGTCGCTCAATAGGTTGGAGTCAGGAGGAGTTCATTAATATTGAGGCCATTTATTGGTTTTTAAAACGATATAGACGGCACTCATATTGACATAAAAGCACCCAGCATCTCAAGGATAGTTTCTGAACAATACACTCTTCCACTCAATTTTCAGGGGATTTGCGTAAGGTGCTGCTGAATGTGAATCCTGCAGGTGGAATGCATGACTCGTTCATTCTGCAGAACCACAATGATGACATTTGTATTGGCTACATGAGGGAGCTGATGGTGGACGGCCAGTTGGCGATTGATCAGTACTCATTTAAAGAACATATTTCCCAATCAATGTAGACACTTAAAGTGTCCTATATGTCCTCTATTTAACAAGGTTTTATTACTAGTCAAGAGAGGAGCAATGGAGTAATTGCATGTTACACACATCACCTATACTTGTATGTCAATCTCAAAAAAATCTATTTTTGTGTTGTGTCGTTGAATTTCATGATTCGGCATAGTACGTTTCCCATAGGCTTGAAGGCATGCTTTTTGACCATATATAGGTTATTATGTGTGTTTTGACATGCAAACAGCCATGGTCGTGCACGAGTACTGTGCCTGAGAACATGCACTATTTAACAACAGGGATGGACTGGGACCAAAAATCGGCCCTGGACTTTGACCCAAACCAGCCCACCTCCCAGCCAACCCCTCCATCCCCAACAGAGTGCAAATTATACAGTGACATTTGGGGGGGGGGGGTCACCTTTGCATGCGTATGTACCGCTTCTTAACTGTTTGTCTCGGGGCGTGCCCTGTAAGGACAGCTAGTTAAGAAATGGAATGGTCCGCATTAGGGGTTTCTGAAATTGTTTTACAACATTTTTCCATATTGTAATATTTATGATTACTGATAAGAACAATACATAAATGTTTCGCCCCCCTTCCCCATCCTCCCCGTAATTCAAACCCTGATCCCCAACTTGCCAATGCATGTACCAACCAACAACAGCCCCACAATACTAATTATGGTATAATTGCTGGAATATTAACTGAGACATTGAGAACACTGTCTGGCTTAACAGCGAGAACTGGACTCAAAGTAGTAGACAGTAGTAACACCAAAGCCACATAGTAAAGTAGTTGAAAGCACTACACTAGAACAAACACCACAGTGATCTTGGAAAAATACAATATGTCCAGAATATCTGAAGAGCAGTTTTCTCAGCAGCTCACACTCAGTATCCTGGCTCTCCCTGGCCTTTCTTCCTCCACTGCGGCTGACATGAGCCTATCATTAACCTGAGCATGAATAAATTGATAAATTATAAAAAGATGACTGTGCTATATCAAGGACTGAGTAAGGTAAGTTGTGGAGCATCAAAGAAACATTAACTTGTTGAATGTAATATAGCAATGAAATTGTTTTGCCTTAACTGACTCAAAAGTCACCATAATGTGAGGGCTATAAACACAGTAATGATTCATACCCTAAGAAAGATTCAAATCTCAAACTAATTGCAGAAATGAAATAACTTTTCAGAACACAAGTTCAAGTAGCTACATATTCAACACAAGTTAAGGAATATGGCTTGAAATTACTAGCTGCTCAATAGGAACTAACTGTCTGGCAGCCAGCATGGTAGCTAGCTTACTCTAGTTCATTAGCTAGCTAACTTATAGTATATTATAGCCCAATATTGATGTTTTCTTATTTACTCATCCTCCCTATCCTCATTATTGCTTACCGTTTTGGCTACTTTGTTTGCCGTAGTAGTGGGGTCAAAATCCCTGACTGACTCGGCTTTGCTGGCTCCTTCTGCTAGTGTTTGACCTGGGCCAGGTGCTGCAGCATCCTTGTCTCCATAGTGGATTACTGTAAAGTACTAGCAGCAGCACTAGTACAGGTACGCCAGTGGCATCAAAGAAAAAGGCATTTAATTTATGAAAGGTGGCTACATCCGAGGACTTTACTTTTTTTTGCCGCAAATTCTCAGCCCCAACTTTGTTTTTGTGCTGATCCATTCTTTCTCTGTTCTGCTCATTGCTCGTATCAACTTTTCCTGTCACAGTCAGTGTGTGTATGTGTGGAGGGGAAAAGGATAAGGATCAGGCTGGCAGAGCAACCCTGCCCAGGGAGGAAAGGACGAATGGGCCGGGGCCTGAGGGAGTCGGAGACAGTCCAGTGGGCCAGCTCGGGGAGTCCACAATCCTTGCCCTGGTGAAACAACTTTCGGCCGGACAAAAACACACGTGTGGGCCATGGCCCGTTAGCCCACAATTTCACCAGCCCACCGGGAATTCTCCCGAAGCTCCAGAGAGCCAGCCCGATACTGCACACACCTCTCAACTTGCTTCCAAATGTTAAGGTAAGTAGCCGGACTAAATGTTTGCTATCCCAGCATTTTTTTCTGATTAGTAATTACAATGACCAGGACATTGTTTATCGACCTTTTTCAGACAGCTTTATAACCGCACTTTGGAATTATTAAAGTGCCCCCGGAAACCCCTGGAGATTGGTTTAAAAAGCATCACTGAATTGGCATTTCCCTGGTTTTAAGTGTGACTAAAATCCATCACTAGGCAACAAGAACTTTAAATAATATTGAGCTGCATTTGTGCAGCATGCTTGCTGCTGCATCTGTACAGGCTTCTTTATCCTATAAAGGTGTATTTTGTTTTATTAATTCCTTAACTTAACAAGATATTTTGTTAAAATAAAATGCATCCACATGTCTAAAATTGGGTTAGGTAGGTAAATGGCTTGTGGCTGATGAAGTTAGGGGTTGAGTGACAATGAAATGTATACATCTGACCTGTGAGTTTAGGTGGCTGGCTGGCTGGCTGATTACACGTAATATGCTAGGTGAAGTGGACTATGCACTCACTCTGAAATGAATCTGCATCTCACTTTCAACTCAGAAATATTCCTGCATACGTTTATGGACACACTCCTACCCCCGAAATTATTTTCCCTTCCACGTGGTTCTACATGATTCACAATGACGTATTTTGGGATCAAAAAGGCAAATATGAATGAAAAGTCACACATGTTCAAGCATATGTAATATGCAGGAAGTTCCCAGTTCCTGACAGAAATTCATGTATGCAGCTCTTTTAATTCATATCCTTCTTCTGATCTGTACGTATCAACAACGATATCCTGTAGAATTTCTGCTCCTTGTGGACCATGGCTATCTTTGCAATATACAAGAAACCAAGAAAACTTCAAGGGAATCCTACAGGAACAGCTGATTTTATTTAGGGCTAGTCAGAATAACTAGAGAAAGTACCTTAATCATACCATCAGAGAAGCAGGGTAATGGTCATAATCTTATGTTCAATTTCAGCAGCTGTTTTGCCTGACAAGGTACTTGATGATTGCACTGTGCAGCTTTTTACACAGATGCCTATCCAGACCCTATGTCAGCAAGACGGACTTTACGTTATAAGCGAGCCCGTGACCGGTGCAGAGGAAATCAATGAACCCATGTAGGATACCCATTAGTTTGGTCTACACCAGTATCCAGGCACCTCCCAAGTGCATTATTCAGGTTCCTGAATTCTGCCCTAAGAATTACTCCTGAAGCTGTCCGTCTTAAAGTTTATGGACTCTGTTTTCGTTAGCCATTTGTGTTGCTTTTATCCAACAGTACTGTCTAAAATGAAAGCGTTTTGAGGTCCACCTGACCCAGTGTCTGAAAAGGCTGTTGGGACAAAGCCTCCAGAACAACCAACAAATCCCACGAAAAGGCCAACTGTTTTGACAACAAACGTGCCCCTTTAATAAAACAAGCAACGGGGTGCGGGGTTGTTTGCCTCACTGATGTGCTCCTAAAACTCACATGAGGAGTTTAAATGGCTGCTAGATATTCCTTAATATTACCTTTGAAACAGGAATCCCTGGAATTACACTATCTGTAACATGGAGCACCACTCATGAAACATCTGCCATTTACAATCATAAAGGGACCTGGTGGATAACACTCTACCATTCTGAATATGAAATTCTGAGGAAGCCCAGCAGTGTTCAGATTAAACCTTTCAAGGGCCAGGCCAAAGTGTTGACTGTTCTGGGTGAATGTGGAAAATCTCCCCAGTTGCCTGGCGCAGTAGATCCCAGCTTAGTGAGAGGGGCTACTGCTAACCGAAAAACGTTGTGTAATTTCTGCACATTGCTCCAGATGATCAGTCTGTGCGCCAGTGTTGGTAAACGAGGAGATTGAAGCCCACCTTGTCTGTTTATATAGGCTTCAACAGTGGTGTTGTCCATCCTGATCAAAATGTTTTGGTAAAGACTTGAGAGCAACAAGCCGAAATGGAGGATCAGTAATTTGTAGATAATCACATGAAAGGTGAATCTGTGAGTGGGATAAATAGAGATGATAGAGTGAAAGTGAGCATGCTTTAGCATGATTGATGTGAACAAATTGCCTGGGTGCACAGATCTTAACAGTGCTGTTCGTGTCAGCATCCTAAACGTGTACTTTCTCAAGTTTAAAACCCTCAGGTTTAAGATTGGCCTAACGCCACCCCCTCCTTTGGAACTAGAAAATATTTTAGTAAAAAACCAAAACGGCTTTGCTTGTGAGGAACAATCCCTATTATCTATTTTCCCCTTAGCCCTCTGATGGAGGTATAGTTGACAACTGGTTGCACATCACACTGCACATGCACAAATTACACTGAGGTGCACCTGAACTTAAATAGTCATCATCTCTGACACATATAATTTTCTCCAATTACGATACCAGTCAGAGCCGTGTGGTAATCCATGAACAATGGGGCAACAGTGTCAAGTTGGTTGCCCCAAATAACAGCTACACAAGCCTCAGAATTTCCTGTTGGGATTGCCATAGAACGGGTCAGTAGGACAACTCTCTGCAGCACTCCACCAGGCCTTTATGGCAGAGAAAATCTTGTAAATCTTGTAAATACCAGATCAGTGGCAAACAGCGATGCATACTAATTTGTTCACATTAAATTTAACATACTGTAGACAGTGCACTCAATGAAAACCAACAGTTTGCGATTTTAATGCACAGTGCATGAAGGCTTGTTTTCAAGCTTGTTGGTGGACCGATGTTAATGTTCGCTGTTGTTCATTATTCTTTTTAAGCACAAATTAATATACAACTAATTTGTAAGATTTCATATGACTTGCAGCAGGTAGCATACTAAATGGATGTACATAATTAAGCACAATTTCAGGCACCTGTTTTGGCTCATTAGCGCTGCTGGCTTAAATTATACAAAACCTTTATAATAAATTTAAGGCACAGTTTTACAATGATCCATGACAAAGGAACCCATACTAAAAAAGATAGTGTGAAAAGAACAGATCTTTGCCTGAACTGTACAATTCAGATTGGCATGGGAGTCTGAAAAGGTTATATATTTTACGCCTGAAGGAGGCAGGACACAGGTGCAGGGAGAAGGGAGAACAACAAAACATGGAATTTAACAAATGGCACAGTTGGGAATGATATCTAAAGATAATGACCAAAAAAACACATGAGGAAAGAAGGAACTTCAATAGGAGCAGTGAGCAGGAACAAGGGTGAGGATGATAATGTTAATGAACAGGTGCCCATGCTCCAACTGAGGGAGAGATGGTGTTGGATCTCACTGACACGCCAGGACATGATAGTATATGGATTAAATTTTTTATTTCCACGTTTTCCTTCAATTTGACCTCAGTCAGTCACACCTGTAGGCAGAAAATGTACAGTAGAGCTTAATCTTAATGGCACATTACGTGTTAGGTTTACAGGGCAAACAACCAAATAATGTTTGCATGCACTGAAATCAGGTAAACTGGAACTAAAACATTTATCCCAAAGTTAAGTATTATGCTGGCAAGCAGTGACAGTGTAATGACAGAAGCGGTTGTCTTTCTGCACAGTCCTTGTAAATGTGGTTCACACAGAGAATAATGAAAGCCAGACACGACAAATTCGGTGGGTGACAATATAAGCTGCTAATCCCTTGGTATGATTTGGTGTCTAATCCTTCAATACAATCCAGTACCAGTTAGGATTTCTAAATCCTTTGCCACAAGTCTGATGGGCGTGTTGGGGATAATGTAACTGGTTCTTCAGGAATATAATGTGAGTATTCTGGGATGGGATATTTATGCCAAAGCTAAGAACTTCCTGTTGTTATCTAGAAGCAACTGTGATGCAATCTTCTGTAGTTCTTCCAGGCGAAAACGAGCGATGACGATAAAGGTACATGAATATTCCATGGATCGCGTACAACAACCCAAGTGTACCAGTATTTCTTTTTTAAGCCTTGATTTTTTTGAGTGTGGTGAAATTCTTTTCTTTAAGAAGTTAACAAAAATGCTGGGTCGCTGCATAAAATGCAAATAAAAAGAGAATGCAATGATGTGCAAATCATTTATCCGTATATGTAATTGACATATCAAATGTTGAAACTGAGAAATGTTATTGTTTTTGGAAAAATACATGAAATAGAAAAATAATAATCTCGCACACTGAAACTGCTTACAAAAGTTATATTTTAATAGAAAACAGCAACGTTTCAGTCAAAGACCTTCATCAGCAGTTGGGGAGTAAAAGAATAGGTGCGCGAAATGATTATGGCACGTTGTATGTTTGAGTTTATTATTTAATTTTATAAAAACATCGTTATTTGAACCAAAATATGAATTGCACGCCTCAGTTGTGTGTGTGATCATGAGTTTAGTGAAGGAGGAAGCGCTAGTTTAAATTTCTCCGGTTTTGGTTGGTTGGATGGCTGGTAAAAAGTATATTTTACAGTATATCTTCGATAATATTAGCCGAGTCATATAAAATGTTATTTAGTTATCTACTCGACGCATAATTCTCAGAACATCATCATCTTCATCCGCTTATCCGGTATCGGGTCGCGGGGGCAGCAGCTCCAGCAGGGGACCCCAAACTTCCCTTTCCCGAGCGACATTTGCCAGCTCTGACTGGGGGATCCCGAGGCGTTCCCAGGCCAGTGTCGAAATATAATCTCTCCACCTAGTCCTGGGCCTACCCCGAGGTCTCCTCCCAGCTGGACG
>JACXGI010001823.1:0-21921 GCA_016801175.1 Esox masquinongy
CAGCTGCCACTGTGCTGACACCTCCCCCTCCCTGTGTTGTCCCTGTCCTTGTCCATCTGGTCATGCTTCCGACCTGGACTAAGTTTAAATAGACTCTGGACTCAGCCCACATGCATTTATTAATTATTACAATTTGTACTCTTAATATGTTCACCCGGCACAGCCAGAAGAGGACTGGTCACCCCTCTGAGCCTGGGTCTTCTCTAGGTTTCTTCCTAAATTTCAGCTTTCTTAGGGAGTTTTTCCTAGCCACTGAAATTCAACACTACTGTTGTTTGCTCCTTGGGGTTTAAGGCCAGGTGTTTTGTAAAAGCACTTTGTGACAATTGCTGATGTAAAAAGGGCTTTATAAATAAGTTTGATTGATTGATTGATTGGTTTGGCTACTATCGGATTGTCGGTAGCATTGAGTAAATAATATATACATAAATAATTTAAATTATGATATGAACGAAGATGTATAGTACTGTTTTGATAGTAGCATTACCCTGGGTTGTAGGCAATTGTTCAAAATGTGACCCATTGAGTAAAATTTGATAAAAGAATATTATCTAAAAAGTAATTAAAAATTCATCATAATATTCAACACTAGACAAGCTTTTCTTATTACAGTATTTAGCAGTATTAAAACCCTTTTAGGCACAGGGTTCATATAGAAAATGTGGCTTTGTGGACCAACAGTTTGCCAGTCAATATCATAACATATGTTATGCATTTCAAGGAATTAAGAGCACATTCAAAAATTGTTTTAATTAACATCGTTACTTTCAATGTTAACTGAGATACCCCTTTTACTCAGTATGTAGGCCTACCCCTTCATATTTTTCCATTTCTATCGTTACGTGTATCAATGTTTCAGGTTTGATGTTACAAAAGGTTAATGTGTTATTTAAGTTAGCAAATCTCGATACCACTGTTTTGGAAGGGTGTTTTTAAGTGCACCTCTCATACTTTATTTGATACACTAAATTGAAAAGAACAGATAATCCATATCAGATTATTGTAAATTTCAAGAAGATTTTCCTGTTTTTGTCTTTTATTTCAGCAAATGTATTCCCTTACATGTTGATTAGTAGGCTACACTAGTTAGATGTCCTTGCTTGGTGACAGTGAGAATGTTTTGATAATATCGTCACACCAATTAGCTAACATTAGCATAGCCTTACTTCAATGTGTTTTAGATGACAGCAGAATGCCGGTCAAAAAAGGTTGACATCTGGACATTCCTTACAAAGAATCAAAGCTTAAATAGTACAAGGATATCTAGCTTAATATTGTTAGCTAGCTAGCCTACACCCAGTTGATAATGATTCTCACAGATAATCAAGAGGTAATTTACAAATGAAACAGTCAAATAAGTAGAGCACCATGTATTTACTGATCATTTATCAGGCAAATGAAGTGCCAGTTACTCAAAGCAGTACAGAGATGGAGGAACAGGGTCACAGAGGAGGTCTTATAATGGTTCAACTAGTGATTATAACTGTGGAAGTTGTACACAGTTTAACAGCCAATCAGTGTATTTAGTAAGTTAGCTGATGTTACATGTTAATTATATTTATTTGACTTAACTACCTTAAAAGACATCAAGACACTATAAATGCACTCTAAATATGTTTTTTGAGACTTCTGCCCTGTACAATCCATTATCTTATCAATGGGAGCATTTGCATATGTGGGTGCGTGTATAGTGGCTTTCAGAAGTATTCACCCTGATGGACTATTTCACATTTTATAATGTAACAAAACAGAAAATAATTGATTGCATAGGTCACCCCCTTTGGGCACTATTTGGTAGAGGCATCTTTGGCAGCAATTACAGCCATAACTATATTTGGATAACTATCTACCAGCTCTGCAGAACTGGACACAGCTGTTTTTTTCCCATTCTTCTTTTGAAGAGCCCTATTCTGGATTTGCTTTGAATGTTTGTTTGTCTTCATGATGTAGTTTTTCGGGAGAATTGTATTAACCAACTGTGGGACCTCCCTGAGAATGATGTATTTACCCTGAAACAACTTAATTGCATGAAGGTGGAGTCCATTCAAATAATTATGTGACTTCTAAAGACAATTTGTTATACTACAGCTCATTCAGGTGTCATAGTAAAGGGGTTGACATAGTCCTTCAAGTGGCATATAGGAGTTAATTTGGGGCCAGAAAACAAAACCGAACATCAGCAGAAATTACATATATAAGAGGCACATTCTGAATATTTTCAGATTAGGTTCTTCTTCATAATATCAAGGTTTGTTTTTCAATTGTGACATTACATACTTTTAAGGAAAGTGTACAGTTTCTCAAATCATACCCTAGCTTTTTACGATGGATATTCTGAGCATAAGCTTAGCTACTGTGTGACACACAGCATGACAACCTAAGGTCAACTGACTGCTGGGTGGAATGCTGTTCTACATTCCTCCATTCATTGACCAATGAGATTCTTATATCATCCTTTATATAAACTTCTGAAGTACCATACTGCCATACCATCTACTATAAACATATTCCTTATACCTTCATCAAACTGTTACAATTGTCTGTGTTGGAATAATGCATTTTCAGCTGAAAACTAAACATGCAGTCATATGTATGTTAAAGTGAGATGTGTGGGACATTGAGTAATAAATAAATGCTCTTCTACATCTACTGTAAATGTTGCTATTTCTATTTTCTGTATTCTGAAATGTCTTCTACTCTCTAAGACATGGTTTGCATAATTTAGTTAATTGAATTAATTCCTCATGTTTTCTTATTTGGGCATTATGTAACATCAAAATCATTATAGTCAGATAATAGTTGTGGGCTAAACAATCATGTATGTACTATACCCGACTCTGCCTAGGCTAGGCCCTAGGGTGTATTCATTATTAGTCGTGTTTCGTTTGGTCTGTTGCAAAATGATTGCAACGGAAACTGAAAATGAACACACCTCTGAGTAGGATTGAGGAGGACGTAAAAAACGGCAGTCACCACTCCACCAATTAAATGACAGTATAGTCACAAGAGGCGAGTAATTTCGCCAATAAGAAGACCTGTTGTAACGAAGTAACACAACCTCTTCTGCGATTGCACATAGGTTCAAAACTGGATCTGCTGCGTTGCGGATAACAACAATATAAATGAGAATTGTTGATAATATGGATGTGGAGAGCGATGTTTTTAAAGAAAATGGGGCGTCTTGTCCCAGTGAGTCTGGCATTAAGATCCCGGAGAGGATGCTAAAAAGGGAACAAGATAGGCTCGAGGACGTGGAGAGAAAGAAAGAAGCGAAAAAGGTCCAGTCTGTCATGGAGGAGAAGAGTGGGTTCTTCACCGCTGCGTTTAGTAGCGAAAGGGCGGCTATCGAGGAATTACTTGTGGGCTGCTCGGGGGAAACTGACCGCGCACTGGCCACTCAAACCCTGGAAGAGGTGACTACTAGAACACAGCAGCTCCAGAAGTTTCTCAACGATAGCATGGTATTTTTACCACAGTACGTTTTAAGTCGTGCCCAGGCGTCGCTTCAGAAACTACAGAACTCTCTTGCGGAGAAGAGAGACGAGATACTCCCCAAGAAGAGGTTCGCTTTTAGATCACGCGCAACAAATACACCCAAAGCAGGCCCACCTTCTGCAGACCCTGTTTCAGATATAACGTCTAAGGATTCTGCCGAAACCTCTGTGGACGCAGCAATCAGCCACCCAGAGCAGTGCGGTTTCTCCCATTTTGAGTCCCAGGTAACAGTCAATAGCATAATTGCAGTAATTTACCTATTTCTTACCATAATGTTTATCTGTAAATTATTTTGGTGTAAATTCTACTCCTTCAGCAGTATAGCACTGAGGAGACCAGATGCTGCGTCACCTTGGAGTGTTGGAATGTGTCAGAGATGTCATTGATTTGCTCATCAGAGCTTGAATTTCAATTGGTCTGACAGTGGGTGTTCCTACCCTGCCTTACTTTTCTGTATGGTTGCACATTAATTCACATTGAATTTGGTCAGGTTTTTAGTGGGTTATATAATGCTTAGAGCAGTCTTTTCAACTCTGCTCCTGAAAGGCCGAATGACTTCTGGTTTCCATTCTTTCCTTCTAAAAACAGACTTGGTTAGTGCTAATAACTACATGGTAAACACAAAAAATAGAAGTGTTTAGGCCGTGCAGGACCAGAGTTAAATAGGCTCGACATAGCTGCAAGAAGAAAATACACAAGTTAATTGCTTGCTTGATTTTTTTTTTGTGTGCTAGGTCTAAATGCAGTATTTTTTGTAAAAGGTTTTTGGCATGCTAGTTATTCAACTTAATTAAAGATATTATTTGGTCACGTGTTTATATACTTTACTAAACAGTCAGGCCTGATCTGGGCTGGCCATGCCCAATATAAATGTGATTAGCTATAGCTATTTATTTTAGATTGAAGTCACATCACGCCACGATCAAAACAAATAACTTAATGCATTTTGAAAACTGGGAAAGGGTTACAAACCCATACGTAATGTTCTGGGGCCCCACTTAACCACAGTCAGAGCCATATTCTGGGTTTGTACAAGTGCTCGAAACCCTTGAAGTTTTTCATTTATCTTCAGTAACAATGGAATGATAGTGTTTTGCGACATTTATTCATCAGAAATAATTTTCGGTACATACAAAAGTGCAGTTTTTGTTTTTCAGTTAAAAACAATGTTGAAGTAAAATACCTCTGTTATTTCTTTGTTGCTACAATTCTACACAGTTCACTCAGTTTCTGTTCAAAAGAAAAAACAAGCTCTGCATAGTATAGGAATCATTGAGCACTCCAAATCACTTTTTTTAAATTCTTAAAATATCATTACTTTTTCTTAGTTTTTTTACAGATTAAGCAGGTCACTAAAAAAGGAAGTTGAACTTAACAGCGCCAGTGCACAACTGTATCTCACAGGGTGGATGTAACATAGTATAAGTACATCTGGGACACTCCATTCATTACTATAATATCTTAGCCTGCTAAATGAAGGGAACAGACAGCAGGCATCATTAGGTGCATTCCTAGTTCCTATGTTAGACTATATAGGAGAATTCTTTGCGGATACCGATTGCTGATATTCATATAACACAATCGGTCGATATCCTTGCATAAATTAAAAATGTAGCTTCTGAAGATGCTACAAATGTAGCTTCTGAAGATCTTATTATGTTTTGATAACGAACACTCACAACATTCAATCTGATAATGAATGGGAAATGTATCATATTAAATGATGATATATACATGCTCTCTATCTGGAATTGTGTATTACAGTTCCTGGAAATAAATGTAGTAAATAAGTTCCGCCTCTGTCGGTAGGCCCTTATAATACAATTTTTGAAGAGTGTTACATTCTGTAGGCAATGCGTACTCGGAGAATAAAATGTAAACAGTGTGATGTCCCACTTAGCTACTAAGTACTGTCCACTGACTTTGACTGATTACGTGATTGATTTATACTGACCTAAGGCAGGTAATACATAACATGAATCCAAGTCTGCATGACATGATTATCTGAAACAACATTTTGGGTGTTGCGGCACAATCCGTTCTGAAGGTTTAGTTGCGAGGTGCTGGAAAACATTTACAATTTTCCTTAAAAGTGCTTGAATTTGACTTCTGAAAAGTCATACAGAAGGTCATAAAAAACCCTAGAATAACATCCGGGATCGGCAGGCCTCCCTTGTCTCAACTAATGGTACCACCATCAGAAAGACACTGCAAAAATGGGGTACATGGCAGAGTAGCATGGTGGAAACCACTGCTCACCAGTAAGGACATTTAATGCTGTCATTGCTGCCAAAGGTGGCATAACCAGCTGTTGAATCTAAGCTGGTGCTTACCTTTTCACACAGGGGCATTTGGTGTTTCACAACTTGAATACATTATGTATTAAAATGTAGAATTTTGTCACTCACATACCCCTTTTTTCTAATAAAAAAGTCTGATAGAGGGCTAATACTTTTCACGGCACTGTAGGTACTAAAACTTCTGTGATCAATAACGTGCCGCTCTCTTAAAGAGCAATGGCTAAATGTACATTTATATATTTATGTATTAAATGTACATGTCTAATGACCACTTTTATTTTTGTCAGGTGTTGACAAAATCAGGGGAGGAAATCAAACAACAGGATGTTCTTCTGACCCACCTAACCAACTGCAAGGTCAGACTCCTGGGCTCCCCCAGCACTGTCCACATCAAACACATCCAGAACTGTGAAATCTTTTCCGGGCCGGTCTCTAGCTCTGTGTTCGTGGACCACTGCACCGGCAGCACCCTCTCTCTTCCCTGCCAGCAGCTACGGACTCACCACACCACAAACACGCAGGTCTACCTGCACGTCACCAGCCGCGCCATCATAGAAGATTGCAAAGAGGTGCGCTTCGCACCCTTCACCTGGACCTACCCAGGTCTTGATGAGGACTTCAAGGTGTCTGGTCTGGATCGGAAGAGGAACAACTGGAACCAGGTGGATGATTTTAACTGGCTGGCCGTAGGGACCCAGTCTCCTAACTGGTCTGTCATTCCGGAAGCTGAGAGAAGAACTGAATGGGACTGACTTCTGGAAACATTAGTTTATAAAAAAAATCTGTCCATTTCTTTTAAGCAGTTGACACCTGATTCAATTGGTCAGTGAAAACGCTTTGTGACTGATTTTAAGCTAATGAGCTGTTCTGTTAATACTCACTTATTCTATAGGTGTCTTCACAGAAAAAAGTTGACTCGTTAAATCTCTTGAGCTACCAGTGGTAACAAAGTTAATGAACCATACATTTAGTCACCAAAAAATAAATAAAACAGCCCTCAGTTTGGAAACAGCACTTTTCTGTCACTGTTCATAAATCTTTAAAGCAGCGATAAGTGGTCTTTGTGGGTGTGACCGTAGATTTCATTAAAGCTTTTGGCTTACTCCAACAACTGTTTTTGTACTTGTCTTTAATTGTACATGGAAAAAAGATTTAACTCAATTACAATTTATAAATGAAATTGGTCCGGTGAAATAGATTAGTGCCTAATGAATTTATGTCATACATGACTGGGAATGCACATACTCATCATTAAGTCACAGATACCTTTGAGGTGATGTCAATGGAGGAAGCCAGATGTGGAGGTCCTGGGTTGGTGTGGGAACACCTGGTCTATGGTTTTGAGGTCAGTTAGATGTACTGCCAAATTCTCTAAAAGGATGTTGGAGGCAGCAGCTTATGGTAGAGAAATTAACATTCAATTCTCTGACCGCAGCTCTGGGGGACATTCCTGCTGTCAGCCAGACACTGTCTCAAAACCTGGGGCAATTGTACTGCACATGTTAGCGTGGCCTTTTATTTTCCCCAACACAAGTTTTACCTGTGAAATTTTCATGCTGTTTAATCCGCTTCTTAGTATGCCACAACCGTCAGACAGGATTGATTTTCTTGGCTACAGAAAAATGCTCACTAATAAATGGATACAAACAAATTAGTGCACAAAATTAATAGCTAAATAATATTTTGTGCATGACATAAATGCCTGGGATCTTTTCAGCTCATGAAACCATGGGACCAACACTTGAAGTTGTGTTTCTGTTTTTGTTCAGTGTATTTTTCAGGTATTGAAATGGAGGTTTCGCAGCTATAGGGTCAGAGGTTGAGTGCATGCCAAAATGTTTTGACTTGCTCAGTTGTGAGCCAATTGATTATAAAAAAGTAACTACAAAGAGTGAATTATCAGGACAAGTCAATATTCTTTAGCATTGGCAAATATAATGTATAAAAAAGTATAATCAACAAGCCATCCATCCTCAATAGCTGCCATTGTAGTTCTACAGAAAGAATGAATCGTGTGCCAACTTGTCACTACATTCACCTGCACATTTAGCTAGTGGAAGGCAGTTCTGTTCACCTGGGGATGGTGCTTTTATGGCAATCTGAGTGCCATCTGTTACTCAGATTTTTTAATGAATACATTTATGGCAAATCAAAGCTATTTTATAAAACAGTTGTTTTTCTATACCCAAAACTGTGGCTATTAATCATCTGGCTCATCTTGGGTGAGATGCCAGATTGATCAGCATGGTCCTATTGAGAAGTGTCTGTGGATAAAAGTTAAGGTTGGAAAGCATAAATGATTGACAAAGGAGGCTGCTGGACTATAAGAAAGCTCAGTGGGGTGTCTTGCTTTGCATCTCTTCTGAAAAAATCTTAATCTGTGTCCTCAGAAAAGACCCCAAACTTTCTTTCCCTCTCCCTTTCCAAATCATATCCTCACTGCTCCCTTGAGAGCTACGAGCAGCTAACCAGGTTATCATCCTACTGTGTTTATCTCATGTCGGGTACTGTTATCGGTACAACTAAATGTGCCATCAAGTCAGCACATTACCACAAATTACCATTACTCAGACAGTTTTGTCAGTGCAGACATACAAGCACATTGCCACATCTGCTTTCTTCCTTTCCACAGTTGAAAGACTGAAAGGTTGATGACATTGAGTGCTTAGTGTAGGTGGAATGTGGTGAGTGGGTCATGGTGAGACTGTTGTTGGAACTACTGTAACGTTCCATTCTTCCAGAGCCTATTCTAGTGAGGAGTATATTTTTTTGGGGGGGGGGCTGTTTTAATGAATCATCTGAGTGACTACATGGTAAACATACTTCCTCGTCTAAACCCATGAACCCCTGCCAAATGTACCACTCACCTTAGATCCACCTACCATTAACTGTCCTCATTAACAGTCCCTTTGATGGTGCTGACCATGACCACATGTCCAATCAAACCAATTATGTCTGCTGGCAGCCGCTTATGGCCAGGCTCATCTTCTGTAAATGGATCAGGCTGCTTACAAGGGCTTATCATGACGCACCATCCCTCCGCCTGGAATCTGGAGGATCTTTGTCAATCCTCCTCAAGACAACGAAAGGAACATCACGATTAGCCTCACCTGTTGTTCTTGATATTTTGGAGGGGAGAGTTTTGGACCAAGGCAAGGGGGTAAACGGGGGTACAACCCTATATTCTGTCATCTGTCTCGGTGAGTTTGATGACATTTGTTTTTAGGGTCTTGCCACTATGGATGAGGAGAAGGCCCTGAAGGAATAACTGCATTCTTTCTTTACCTTTGCGTCTTCTCTCTGGGATGGATTTCAGATCGTTGGCTGAGCTAACAATTCTGCCCTGTTGGACTAGCTTCAGGAGCGACTGAGACACGAAGAGGACAGCTGAAACGAGGAACGCTCTGAAACTGTTTATCAGAAACTCTGCTGGCTGTGACATCCTGAAGAAAAACCAAACCTTCAGATTTTAGTGTGGTATCTCATCTGTAGTATTTTCCTTGTGCAAGTAAGAAATTCCCTAAATTGCCACCATGGCACTAATGAAGGTCAAGTTTGACCTAAAAAAACGTGTAAAGCTAGCCCAGTTCCTATGGCTGATGTACTGGTTCTCTGTGATGGCAGGCGTGCTGGTCTTCAGTATGGGGCTGTTCTTTAAGATTGAGCTGCGTAAGCGCTCAGAGATGATGGACAACAATGAGAGCCACTTTGTCCCTAACTTACTAATCGGCGTGGGGCTGCTGGCTTGTGGGATCAATGCCATGGGAGGCAAGATCTGCTATGACTCCCTGGACCCCTCTAAGTTCTCCAGGTGGAAGCCCATTCTTAAACCCTTCTTGGTCTCCTGTGTGGGTTTCAACTGTCTCCTGGTGCTGACAGCTCTGCTTTGCTTCCTGATGAGAATCCCTCTACAGTTCACACTGTCTGAGGGCCTGAAGAATGCCCTGAAGTTCTACAAGGACACAGACACTCCAGGACACTGCTACATGAAGAGAACCCTAGACCAGATGCAGATGGAGTTCCGTTGCTGCGGTAACAACAACTTTAGGGACTGGTTTGAGATCCAGTGGGTCAGCAACCGCTACCTGGACTTCAGCGCCAAGGAAGTAAAAGAGTGAGTCATGATATTAGCGACACATCAAAATAAAACTGACATTAGATTGGATGAGTGTTAAATGCAGTGATGTACATTTGTAAATAATAGTCTCTCACCAATATATGGTATGAATGGTGATTGTAGGGTTAGTTTATAAATGGATTGCAGGTGCTAGGAGGGTCACTTTCCATTATGAGGTAAAGGAGGAATTAAAGGGTCAGTGGATTTGAGGTTTAGCATTAGAGGTGGTGATGGTGCTCTGTGTGTGGGTTACTGTAGCTCTGCTTACGGGATCTGGGGGGAAGGGATGTGCACGTACTGTGTGCATGGGTTCAAGAGTTGTAAAAAGGAATAGTTTTCATGGTAAGGTGTGTGTGTGTGTGTGTGTGTGTGTGTGTGTGTGTGTGTGTGTGTGTGTGTGTGTGTGAGAGAGAGAGAGAGAGCGAGAGAGAGAGAGAGCCTGTGAGTTTCAATGCTGAATTTACACAGGCAGCCCGATTCTGATCTTTTTGCACTAATTGGTCTTTTTGAACAATCAGATCATCTCTAAAAAAACATCAGGTGTAAACAGTTCTATGTCATTATTGGTAAAAGTAGATGGAACATTTTTTATAATTGGACTGCCTGTGAAAAGGCATCATTAGGGGTTAATCTTTCTTCAGGCTTATGTCCTGACAAATCAGTATGCGGCCTGGTGATGTTCTGGGAATAAACCTGCCTAAAGAGACAGTGTTAACCAATAGGACTCAGCATAGAGACACTGACAACCAATCATTCACTTAGAGACAATAACAGACCAATCAATATTGCTATCACTATATTGTTATCACTCCTCTATTTCATCCTCATTTAGAATGTTAATTACAGTAAAACCTTGACCCCTAGAGTAGCCCACACTTTCTGCTAAAGAATGAGCATAAGTACCGCTGTAACGTTAATTTAGTCTCACTTTCTTAGGAGATCAGATTGCCCTATCAGAGAATCACGAAGCTGGTAGATGAATTACGTGTCAACTCTACAACTACAACTCTATTGACCTTCCACAATAAGGTTTACTACTACTACTACTACTGTGTATCCAGCCATCTATTAGTTAGTGTGCAGATTAATTCCATTTAGGGAATTCATCCTAATTCAAACTAATGGATCAATATATTACTTACATTTACTCTGAAATGCCCTCATTGTAAAAGACAATAGTAACTCTAAGACAGATCATTTGGAGGTGGTGTGCAGCATTATTTTCAATACTGTTTTGCTGGCAGACATCTCCCTTTGAGAACATGACAGATAAATATGTGTTATTTCCAGTAAAGATTTGTCCTTCAAGACTTGCTGAATGTTTTTCTCATTTTTAGAATGCTCTTCTGTTTGTGTAGGAAAGAGAATGTTTTCTCATTTCCAGTTGGCTCATGCACCTTTGTAGGACTGGAATGTCAGCATATATTTTTCTTTGCTTTGTTGTTCCCCAAAGCCACTATGAGGAGATCAGTGTTCACAGTATAAAGAGGCTAATGTGGTTAATCCAAATCAGGCAACATAAAAAACACTGATAGACCTTCATGATCCTCCCTTTACCATTCACACTGTGAAGTGATTTCTGTTCTGGGTCAGAAACAATGAAAGCTAAACCATTTCAAAAAGGCTGTGTTAGGTTGTGCCAGGGTACGAATAACCTTTTTAAATATTGGTAGTTCACTATGACCTCACACTTAAAGTAGATTAAAGTAGATGGATTGTTTCATATATTAGCCCGACCTGACCCTGTGCCCTTTGCCTTCTGCCCCCACTTCACCAGTTATGTGAATGAGAAGAACTTGATGGAGGACTACCTTTCTACTCACCTAACCCTATAAGATACGGTATAGATATTATGGGATTAGGGGAGTGAAAACACAGCTTTCCATCAAGTACTCCCCATTCATATTACTGCTCTCCCGAAACCTTTAACACCCTGACCTCCGTCATTTGACTTTTCACCCCCAGTCGTATTGGTAGCAACGTGGATGGGAAGTACCTGATGGATGCGGTTCCATTCAGCTGCTGTAACCCCAGCTCCCCACGGCCCTGCATCCAGTACCAGGTGACCAACAACACGGCCCACTACTCCTACGACCACTACACAGAGGACCTGAACATCTGGAAACGGGGCTGTCGCGACGCACTTATTTCCTACTATGGAGGCATGATGAACACTATAGGAGCCCTGGTTCTGCTGGTCACTGTTTTGGAGGTAAGAGAAATATTAAATCTCACCTGCTTATTGTAGCGGTGTGGTGTTTCTTGTAAGCTTGACAAAGACACACCAGGTGCCTGACTGGAAACCAGAATTCCTGGCATTTTTTTGTATTACTTAAATACATGTTTGTATTTAATAATTTAGCAGACACTCTTATCCAGAATGACTTACAGTAGCAAGTGCATACATTCATATTATATAATAGATTTTTATATAATATAATAGATTTTTTCTGACTGCCACTCCATTTCAATTCAACTGACAGCTCCAGAGTTGTAAGCTCTACCAACTGAGCTACACAGGGCCACACTGGCACAGTGTCCTTCCGCGCTTTCAGTGTAATTGTCCACACCTCCATCCACCTGAGCCACCCCTTATGCCTCAGTCATGTTACCTGGGCATGTGCAGGCTAATGCTACACCTGCATCTCTGCAGTATGGGGCTGCGTCACCCGCTAGCCTTATAGCAGTACACACACTGGCCGGTTTACAATGGCACACGTAACACTGGAAACTAGACTGCTTTGCTGGTTATACTGGTGGCCCATGAGGATGCAAGCTTTCACTCTAACTAAAGTAGTAACGCACGTAATTAAGACTAATTAAGTCTGTACTTTAGTCTGGGGTCGATTGGTTCAGTCAGTTGTTTTAGTGCTTTCTCTGGTTGTGGATGACTGGTTTTGGCTAGTGAAAAGTTTTGCAATTCCCACCGGCCTTCCAAGGCAAGTACGTGACATGGCCGCTATAGAACTGCTCAGTTGTGCTGTTTTGACTTTTTTTTTATACCTACAGGCCTAAGTACAAGTATCTGTTCTAGAAATCTTGCACTACTTAACTTGACCTGAGAACCTGGACTTGGACTAAATCTTCTGAAGCTTATCAAGGACAAAAACAACTAGAGAGATCTATTACTTGGAATAGCAATTGTTATGCAACTGTCTCTATGGTGTTATCTACAGCCTTTTCAGGGGTGGTGTGATGTCTTAAGGACCAATTACAGGCCACTGCCTGGAAATCAGACTCCAGACCTGTTCAGATGTGACCAGTCAAATTCCTGATCTAATTGTGGAGGTTGTAAGATACCCAATTTAAAACAGTTTGAGGTCAAAAGGATTCGTAATATGTCTTCAAGTGGTCTTGTACACAGATTCTACAGTATTACTCGACATTTAAAAAAAAAATGGATGCATGACCTCACAGACATTAAAACACACAGGGAATGATACAGAAGTCTTTATTATTATTACTGTTTTACAAATAAAAACTAGTCATACATAAAACAAGGTAATGAAGAGGAAAAAACATTTAACCATTTGGTGTACTAGTGTGGCCTAGCAGTTAACGCTGCAGAATGGGTTCAAACCCGGCACACAGGCCGTTATTCCAGCACATTCTCTCTTCTCTCTTTCCCACTCAGTTCCTGTATCTGATAAAGCATAAAATGCCCTAAATATGCATTTTATTTTTAAAAACCCGCAACCCAAAAGACCAAACCCTACCCCCCACAACCCCCTAACACTGCCCCCATCCCCAGTTTCTTGAGTGATCCACGTGTATCCAAGTAGCCAATATTGTAGCCAACGTCTGTTTCAATGATGTATAGAAAACACCAAAATACTGGGAGTTCATAGGTTTTAAACATACATTTTGATATTGTAGTATACATGTTATTGCTGTTCCCTGCCCAATGTGCAGTACTGTGCAAAAGTCTTAGGCACCTAAAAGTCAAACTAAAGTCATTTATTTGGCTAGTAAGTGTTTATTTGTAAAAAAAACCAAAAAAACAATTATACACATTATATTCATGTATTCATATATATTAGATTTGTTTTAATTAAAACGCTTACTACGCAAATAAATGGCCTTAGTTTGACTTTCAGATGCCCAAGACTTGCACAGTACTGTAATTGTCTTTGTATTTTTCTAGTTTCAAACAGGTTTGATGTTTTTATATTAAATATAACAAGGCTTTGCTGCATACTTACTGGTATGCACAGGCTTATATGTCTCTCTCTCTCTCTCTCTCTCTGTTGTTTACCTAGGTAGGTAGGTTAACGTAAGATCTTCTATCCCTGTAGGTTGTTGTGATGATTGGCCTCCAGTATGTAAACACCTCCCTGTCCAATCTTGCCAACCCAGAGGATCCAGAGAGTGAAAGCGAAGGCTGGATCCTGGAGAAGACAGTAAAGGAGACATTTACTGACATTATGGCCAAGATGAAAGCAATGAGCAAGGGCAATGCAGTGGAGGAGGGGGGAGTGGAAGGTGTCGCAACTGAGAGCTGAACAAGAGACATTGCAAAAAACTGGGACCACTCTCACTTGAGAGAAGAGAAGGAGATTGACCGCCTCCTTTGCACTTATTACACAAAATACACAAGTACGTAAATGAACACACAACAAATAACTATTCTGGCCATTTGAAGGGAAAACTAAAATGGACACAAATAGACTCTTGAGTACGTCATCACATCAGATATTTTGAGAGTATGAATCCTGAATGTGTTATATATTGTATTCAAACCAATTAATAAATCAATTTTCCAATACGCCCTCCCCCACCACAATACACCCACATTCACAAACAATTCATACTTTTTCTAACAATCATAGTTTTTCCCCAAAAACACACTTCCTCCAACCCCAGCTTTGCCACCCTGATACCGTTTGGCGGGATGTTCTCTGTGTTTTCTTACTTTATGTATAAATCTGTTGTATTTCATGTTCATTTTACAACTTTATGTTTACCCCATTTTTAATAAAACAAGGGGAAAACAACAAAACAATATCCGCTTTCATCAAAGTGCATAATATCAGATGTTTTGAATATATTTCACATATAACATTTTAATATATTAAGACTAAGGTCAGGAAAGTAGGTGTGTTATGTTTTAAGGATGGTGTGGGGCTGGTGGTTGCTATGCAACCCCCCCTCCCAGAGAGGATGTTGAAGTTGAAATGCTGAAGGTTAATTCATAGCCCAACAAGCAGTTTGATAAATGTTTAAATTGACTCTCCTTTTGTTCATAGATATTTCATAGCAAAATGCAAAGAAAAGTACTAAAACACAATAGTTGGGTGTGGGGGGGTGGGCAGGAGATGGAACCATTTCACTCAGAACTGATGGTGTTTGAGTTTTGGGTGGAGGGCTGGATGGTTGGAGGGGCTTGAGTAGATGAGGCGAGGGTGAAAGTGGCAGAGGTGAACCAGGGGTGCCCCCTAAGTTGAGGAGGACATTTGAGATTGGCAGCTAAACCCCTGACATCTGGCCCCTGAACACTGAACCCAGCCCCTGCACTCCAATCAAGATTCTCTTATTATTGAGAGCTGCTGTATATATTACACTCACTGAGTTTCTGTACTGTACATACCACACCCACACACTCTTAGACCAACAACCAGGCTACAGTTTTCCAGGAACGTCACAAGATCCAGGCTTTTGGGGGATGATGTCAATTGTGCGAGCGTGACCAAACCCAGTGGACGCTTTGCTGGGCAGTATAAAACGAATCATCAGCAGCAGCAACCTGACCTCCCCCAAGTGAGCCCTGAGCGTTCTAAACGTCTGGTGAAATCCCTGCTGTTTTCTTTGTAAATAGTGTAGTATTGATACATAACTTCTTTTGTAAAACATTGTCATTCATTTAAATTTCTTTATTTACTGGAAAGATATTTTGTTTGGCCACAACAAATACATCTGTTATTATTTCTGTATGTTGTGTAGAAAGATGATGAGCCCATTATGTAAATGTGAATAAAGGAAGCTAGCCCCATGAAGTAGAGTTGGACATATTGGTGTTGTGTTGTTTCTACTTAACACTGATCTGATCAGAGTTCAAACAGCAATGTCTTCTGGGAACTCAGCAGGGTGTCTGATTTAGCTAACTGGATAAGGGTAATTACCAGATTACTGTGTTCACATGAACACAGGACAACTTGACACATGCAGACCGAAGGACATATTTTCCCACACGCATTCTAGAGTCCTGTCACTGTGTTTTGTGATTCAAAAATCACAACTTTGTATCCAGCACTTTCTGTGTTTGTATTTGTTAGCAGACCAAGGACCTGCTATTAACTCCTGTAAATTTCAAATACCAGTGTTATAATTGAAGTACATTTTCAAAACTTCCTTAATAAATGGGAATGATTGAATTCTGACAGCTATGTATTGTCTATGACATCATGTGATTGGTGAATGACAATCCTATTGATTCCTTTGAGCATCCAGTAGCAATACAATATTAGTCACCTATATACTGTAGGTGATCACAGATTTTGTAAAGTAAACCATGTCTATGGTCACCAAATGTGTTTCATCTGGACATATATTTATAATTGTTATATAAATTCTAATAATGGCAAACAGTTTTAAGGTGGTGTGGAGAAATGTGGAAACACTCTGCTTCTGTCTGTTTCTGCCTAGGTCTGCCTGTGACCTGCCTCTCAAATCAAGGTTCTGATTTCACTGAACAGGACAGTAGATGTTCTTTTGGTGATGTGCTGGACCAGATAGAATGGGGTAGCTAGCTAGTGCGTGAGTGCTAGTGTAGTGTAGTTAGTGGGTATATGGGATAGCTGTAGCTCTGATCAGAAAAGACACCTAAGGAGGCTTTAGATTATCAGAATTATAACAAAGCCAGCACTGGACGTTGTGTGTGTGTGTATTTGGGGTGGGGGGGGGGGGGTTAGGGTGGGAAATAGATCAGTCTAGAGTCACCCCCAAAGTCACCCTTAATAAAAATTAGCAAAGGTGCTGTAGAAAAATTACATAGGTAATGACCATTTTACAATATGTGGAGTGCAATGTGTTGTACTTTTGAGAGATTGAAATGTCCATTCCCAAATATTGACTGGCATCCTTTCATTTACCACTGTTCCACTGGTTCTTAACTTCTGAATTATTACCCTAATAGTGATGAGTTATTTTTAGCTATTTTCTTTTTTTTTTTTGATTCATAAAGGTCAACAATCATTTCTCATATCCCATATTTTTTAGCATAAAATATAGCTCATTACCTGTGCTGTTTGTATTATACAGCCTGTTTTGCTCATCTTTATCAACGGTGCCAATCATTTTAGAGGTGATTGTATATCATTTCACCAGTGAGGAACAGGCAAAGGAAGAGGATGTTGTTTCTCTTACCTGCCTCCCACCTCTGAAAGACAACAATTCCTAATGCTAGGACATTAACCTAATATAGCACACATAGAAAAAACACCTAAGCGGCATTTCTTAATTTCTGATGCAGACGAGAGAGGAAAAACAGTCTGTCCTGCACTGTTTAACAATCTAGTAAATATGAGGGAATTAAATTGGAGTGTTCACAAGTTTCTTCTGAAAACTTTTTTTTTTGGACCCTGCTTATGTTTTTTTGGGAAGAGACAAGACCATCTTATCATTGAATGAGGTATCGCTCTTATCGTTCAAAAAATGAACGATCTTTGCTGCTGTCTGCTGGTACTTATAGGTACTGCTCATCTTTTCATTTTAAAGCAGTTTCATTAGCATATCACTAGATGACGCACTCCTGCTATTCTCCTCAATACTTCGTTTAGTGATATCATAGTTTGACCTCTAATCCAGAGTTTTGGGGTCAAATAAATAATTATGCAAGACACAGATAGAAATGTTTGGATGTTGTGTCTTTTCCTTGGCATACTTCTTGTCTGCCTCCCAAAAACTGTTGGAGGAAATGGTAGGGGAGGGACCTCTGTTTAATTCATCCAATAGGTTTTGAGCAGGGGCTGAGGAGAATAGCAAGAAGTATGTTATTGAGGAAAGGCCTCTGTTTAGTAGCTAGTTGTGTCTAGCATCCTGGTTAGAGGGGGTATTGTTTGGGACACGAGAGGACAATGTCCTCCTGAATACGCACCATACCATACCAGGCTGGACCTATGCCATCGGCCAAAAACACACAAACATTTCTTTGTTCAGTGATATCATAGTTTGACCTGTAATCCAGAGTTTTGGGGTCGACTAAATAATTATGCAAGACACAGATAGAAATGTTTGGATGTTGGGTCTTTTCCTTGGCATACTTCTTGTCTGCCTCCCAAAACCTGTTGGAGGAAATGGTAGGGGAGGGACCTCTGTTTAATTCATCCAATAGGTTTTGAGCACGGGCTGAGGAGAATAGCGAGAAGTATGTTATTGAGGAAAGGCCTCTGTTTAGTAGCTAGTTGTGTCTAGCATCCTGGTTAGAGGGGGTATTGTTTGGGACACGAGAGGACAATGTCCTCCTGAATACGCACCATACCATACCAGGCTGGACCTATGCCATCGGCCAAAAACACACAATCACACACATATTGTCCCCTACCCCATCAGATTTGTAAGAAAGTGATTGTCTTGAAGGTTAAATACACATGTCTGATTGTTTGAATGAATGAAATGTGGTGCCTGGTGGGTGGAGATGGGGGAAGAAGAGGAGGAGGGCCAGAAAAGGGGATAGATAAGTAGGGGGGATGATGGGAGTTGAATTAGAGATTAAAATTGTGTGTGTGTGTGTGTGTGTGTGTGTGTGTGTGTGTGTGTGTGTGTGTGTGTGTGTGTGTGTGCTAGTATCTGATAGATGAATATTGCTGCTCTGTGTTGAAGGGTACAGTGGCACGGCAGTGTGAGACAGCTGTGGTGGACAAAGACTGGAGTCAGGAAAGCTAGTCCACAGAATCAGAACGCACAAACGCATGTACATGCTTGCACATATGCATAGTCTGGCCAAAACTTCTCACAACCACTTGATGGTAAATTTATCCTATATATATTTCCATAACATTGCATATTAGCGTGTTTATAATTGTTAAATTACCATTACTTCAAAAGTCTCTATTTTAATATACAACGTTTTTATTTTAATATAAAGTATCTTATTTCAATAGTTTAAATCAATGGATCACCTCAGAAAATAAATGGTTTCTAAATAAAGTTTTCTATTAACCCAAACCAGTCTCTGAAAGAGCGGCCAAACGTGTCTTCTTAACCCTATGCTTACAAAGCATTGGAATTCTATTATATATATATATATATATATATATATATATATATATATATATATATATATATATTTATTATTTCTACGTAACTATGTAGAAACGTTGATCACAAAAAAAGTGTGTTTCTTTGTGTGTATTTGAGTGACAAAAACAGAAATAAAGAGACCACCTGCATGCCAGACACACTTCCAGAGATACCGAAGAGTGATAGACAGTAACTGAAGGTAGAACAGGTGTGCATAACTCTGAGAGCAAAGGGACAAACAGCATTGTTGACATTGTCACCTAGAACAGTTCGTCCTCTGTGTGTGTAGGCGTCTGTGTGTGTGTTCGGGGACGCGGAGCGCCCTCTGGTTCCACCCAACCACATTTTACTCTCCCCCTTTTTCTCTCTCGTGCAGTGTGATGTGTGGTCATATGACAAGGTCTGAATACCGACACACACCGGACGTGATCGAGTAGGAGTGAACGAGAGAAAACAAGTGGCAAAGTGTGTCGCTAAACCTGAGAGCGTGAACGGGCACTCCTAACTGACTGAAACGGCGGAGAAGAAAAATCGGGAAAACAAGGGAAACGAGTTTTAACAATAACGTAACTAACTTTTGCCGAGGATATCGGCATTTCCAGTAGATCGAAGTAACAATTTTCTACAAATTTTCTTATTTATTTTTCCTCTTCTTCGGTCCCGTTACTTCATAACGCATGTCGCCGGAGACTCGGAGCAGCGTGTGACAAACTCATCACAGGATCGGAGGAGGCTGGGGTACGACTCGGGGCAGCATTTTGGACGTAACTTTTAACATAAAGTTGAAACTTTTGCTCCCGTTTTATAAAGGGTTATTTCAGAGTGTCGGCACAGATTTTGGCTTGTGACTATGGTCGGAGAGATGACTGAGCAGGTCCGAGAAAGACCAAGGCCCAGCCCGGACTACCTGATGCAGCTGATGACGGACCGGAAGGTCATGAGCTCGTTGCCCAACTTCACTGGCATCTTCACACACCTGGAGCGTCTCTTAGATGAAGGTAAGTTCATAGGCTACATTGCGTAAATATCAAGTGGATATCAGAAGTCTACACACCCTTATAGAAAAAGCAGCTTTTGTTCATTATATAAAGTCTGAAATCAAGACAAATCATGTCAGACCTTTTTTCACCTTTAAGATCTTGTAACCAAAAATGGATAATGATGAAACAATAGGATAATTTCTCAAATAAATATTTCTTACAAACGAAACAATTCCACGATTGCATAAGTAGCCAATGCACACTCAAAAACGAATACTTTGTCAAAGTACATTTTTGGATTACGGGAGTAAGTCTGTTTGGATTTGTCTCTATCAACCTAGCAAACCATTTTTTTGCATTTGTATCTTCTTTGCAGAAGAGTTAAAGCTCAGTCAAATTGATAGGGAATCTCCTGTACACAGCCCTCTTTAGGTCACTCGATTTTGCTAATCGAGGGTCTGGCCATTCCAGGAAATTTATCTTCCCTTTTGGTTGATTTGGCTGTGTTCTGAGTGTTGTTGTGTTCAAAGGTGAAATAATAGAATGGTTGTACTATGCAAGGTGTTGCAAAATGGAGTGATAGCCTTCCATCTTCAAGATCTCTTTTACCCTGTACAAATCTCCCACTTTATGATCAAAGCACCCCCAGACCATCACATTGCCTCCACCATGCTTGACAGGTGGCATCAAGCACTCCTCCAGCATATTTTCATTTGGTCTGCATCTCACAAATATTCTTCTTTGTTATCCGAACACCTCAAACTTAGATTTGTTTTTCCATAACACTTTTTCCCAATCTTCCTCTGTCCAGTGTCTGTGTTATTTTGCCCATCTTAATCTTTTCTTTTCATTGGGCAGTCTGGGATATGGCTTTTTCTTAGGAACTCCGCCTAGATGGCCAGCATCCCAGAGTCGCCTCTTCACTGTTGATGTTGAGATTGGTTGTTTTGTGGGTACTGTTTAATGAAGCTGCCAGTTTGGAATCTCAGATGTCTGTTTCTCAAAGTAGTAATGTATTGGAATACCCCTAATTTCTCAGAACAAAAATAGACTGACGAGTTTCAGAAGAAAGTTCTTTGTTTCTGGCCATTTTAGGCCTGTAATCGAACAATTGCTGATGCTCCATATACTCAACTAGTCTAAAGATGGACAGCTTTATTGCTTCTTTAATGAGCACAACAGCTGTGCCAACATAATTGCTGTTGATGATGATGACAATTAGCCTTTTGAAATGATAAACTTGGATTAGCAAACACAACATGCCACTGGAAAACAGGATATATATATATATATATTTATATATATTTCCAAAGATCTCTTCAAGTAGTTGATATACCAGCAGTGTTGCTTTAATGAGTGTGCGTAAACACACACACACACACACACACCAGTCTGTGGATGCTGTTCACAAATAGACAGTTGTTAGTCTGGGTTGGTGACCTAATGTGAGAGGGGGTGTGAATATGGCAGACCATCCCTGGCAAGGCACAAGGCTCTCAATGGGGCTACACGGTCAACACCATGTCAGCCTGAACAGTTTTGACTTGGTAGGGCTTCTGGAGAGAGTGATTATGTTATTAAACACAGAGACGCTCGGAAGTTGAGTAGACTGTAAACTGACAGTGTGTGTGTGTGTGTGTGTGTGTGTGTGTGTGTGTGTTTGTGTGTGTTTGAGATGATGTTCTTTTTTCAAGAGGACTAGCACACCACATCTAACAAAGACTTTCCAAAAAGCTAAGACTGCTTAGAAACAAACAATTAGATTTTATTTAGAATTATGATAAGAATAAGT
>JACXGI010001823.1:22021-84304 GCA_016801175.1 Esox masquinongy
TGTGTGTGTGTGTGTGTGCGTGTGTGTGTGTGTGTACAGAGAAAGAGAGAGAGAGAGAGAAAGAGAGAGAAAGGCTAAACCAGGGTCAAACATGCACCCACACAATCAAATACATACAATCATACAGCCATATTATTTATTTGTAGCAGTTTATCTACATTGACTGCCTTATGAAACAGTCCATTAAACACTGTAAAAACAGACTCAAAACACTGTGATTGTGTGATGACACCATGAAAAGTAGTGCTGAGATCTGGTGAAAGCAGTATAAATAGCTAAGCTAATGTAATTGTTTTGATAAAAATAAAGTATTTTAAAAGACAGTAGAAGGCCTAAATGCATTTTGATTGAAAAAATTATGTTTTTAAAAGTTGTTAAGTTGTTAAAACACTTGGGGGCATTCAAAAAATTATACAATTTCATACCATCCAAACTGTTTTTTTGTGTGTTATTTTTGTTGGTATACCAAAACGTTCACAAAAATACATCCCTCTTACTGAGAAGGAGTCACATGGCTTGCTATATAAAGCAGGCAGACAGGCGTCAAAGCATTCAGTAAATGTTTGATTGAAAGTTAGAATGGACAAAAGTGACTTTGAGCACGGTGATGGGGGCACTGGTTCCAGTCTCTCAGAAACTGCCTCCCCATAGTTTTTTTTCATGCACCACTGTGTTTAGGGTTTAGAGATTTGTGCGACAAACAAAACGAAATCCAGTCAGTGACAACCCTTTTGGCAAAAACAGCCGGTTCATGAAAGATGTCCAAAGAAAATGTCAAGAATCGTGCAAGCTAACAGACGGCGACTAACAGGCTAATAGGGGTGCAGTACAACAGTGGTGTGCAGAACAGAATCACTGAGTTCTTTGGTCCTTGTTGCTGATGGGGAATGGCAGCAGACCACATTGGGCTTCACCTTTATCAGCTGAAAGCAAAAAGCGACCCCAGTGGCCGTGTCATTACCAACACAGGACAAATGAGAAGTGAAAAAACCTAGTCCTTTCAGTTATAGGTCAATATACACTATAACACCCCATATATTTTTTCTAACACTAGATCCTAAGGTGAGTTATTTTAGATACGCATTAGTTAGGGTTTCAGAAAATGGGACGTGACTTTGCTGTACTAGCTACAAGGTAAAGCTGGTTGCCTTGCCTACAATGGGGTGACATAAGTGAACTTTTCAGGGGATTGATGGCATTACCAGTGAGACCTACCAACTGTGAGTTGCAGTAGTCCAGATATAAGATGACAAGTGCTTGGATGCGCTACTTCATGTGTGACCTAAGGTCATGCCATACAAATGTCGTAGAGTGTGTTCCCCAAAGAGCAAGTTACCATCTTGATGTTTGTGGTGAACAACAGGGTGCAGTTCAGGGTCACCCATAGATTTGTTGCACTCTGGGGTGGTTCTGTGGAGTTATCAATCATTATGGATAGGTCTTAGAGTAGAAAGGCCTTCCCCCGGTGGATGAGCAGCTCTGTCTTGTCAACGTTGAGCTTAAGATGGTGTGCCGATATCCAAGCAGAAATGTCTTCCAGGAATGTAGTAATATGTGTCGCCATCTGGGTGTCAGGAGGAGAAGACAAGAGTGTGATAGAAAAAGACATCAGCAGCAGATAGCGGAAGACAAGGTAGCGTTGGAGTGAAAGGATGATAAATCATCCGGAAGTTTTTTTTTATTTTTCTCAGCTGCCCACACCAACACCTGAGCCTACCAACAGTTTGAAGCATTTGTTGAACAGCGTTGGTTAAGCAATTTCTTTGCGTTGATGGCTTTAGTGTTACATAGCACTTTGTTTTAACTTGGTGTGTGTGTGTGTGTGTATGTGTAATAACTGGTTTACATGTGAGGCCAGGTGTGTTATTAGAGGCTTATAGCTGTTGTGATTATAGCTTTACATAATTAGGGTTCCAGCTATTATTACTATGGTCACACTTACTTATCACTGTGCTTTTGTCACATCATAGTTATTTCACAGTGTAGTGTGTGTCTGTGTGTGTGTCTGTGTGTGTGTGTCTGTGTGTGTGGTAGCGGTAACCTGGCTGGTTATTATAGTGGTTGGCATACTGTGAGTAACACATCATGCGACAATATTGGAGGTCTGAGTCAGACAGCTTTAAACACACACACACACACACACACACACACACACACACACTGCTGTCTCTCGGGTTAGGGTGAGGGTTGTCTCTTGTTTTTGCACCTAGTGTTTGACTTTAAAGTGTTGTTCCACAAAAAATAATTCCTTTTGATATTGTATCACACGTCTCCATGTAGTTTACCTGTTGCACCTAATCCCAACCTAAAATATGAAATTGTTTCATTCCAATGTTTGTGAAAGTAAATGCAAACACTCTACAGCCTGAAAAGATGGTTCAAACAAAAGTTTATTGTGTATGGTCAGGCACTGCATCAGTAGCAATGTCTATGAATTTAGGAGTGTTATTCCCTCAGCTTTTTACAGAAAGCGCTTTGTTATTCTTAGTATTCAACCCCACTTAATAATATTTGGTAGAGCCAGCTTCATTGTTCAAACAACCTAAAAAATCTGGAGCAAATTCGCCCAAAACAATGGACAAAAATCCCTTTGACTCTGTGTGCAAAGCTGGTATATACTTATTCTAAAGAACGTACCTGTTATCACTACAAAAGGTGGCTCTATCCAATAATAGACTGTGGGGGTTGAACACTTATGCAAGCGACATATTTCAGTATTTTTTCCTGAGAAATATTTCCTAACATAAAACCAGTGTTACCTTACAATTATTGATTTTGGGTTTCAGGTTTTTTTTACTAAAATATCGAAGACCACTAAATGTCAATGCACCAATAGTAATGAAGTAAAATTACAGAATTGGTCCAGGGGTTGAATACTGTTTCAAAGCAGAGTATCTTTAGAAATGTATTCAAATCCCTGACTTTTGTCATTTCTGAATTACAAATGGCAAATTAAAATGTTGTTCTGTTTGATATTTTAAGACCCTGGCCCACCTTCCCTACCCTGCTACATTCAGCGATGCCGGCTTAGTTCTAGTTCCATTTTGTCTTTCATTCCTGGTACTCACACCTGGCCCCTCATCGCCATCACACGCAGCTGGACTCAATCGCTCTAATCAACCCAGACTATATCAAGCCCTCAGTTGCCCTGGGCCTCTTGTGCAGTATTGTCAATGCCATGTGTGTTTGTGTCTGTGTTTCCCAAGCCTAGTTCCTGTACTCCTTGCTTTAATCCTACACATTTGTTGGGAAAAAATTTTAAGAAAATAAAAAACAGTGGGAAAACACTTCTATTCAACTTGTTTCAGAAGGATTTCTAAGGATGCCAATCATCAAGAATGTTTTCCAGTTTTAAATTATTTAATTCATGATTAAAAAATATTTTTCTCTTTTGAAAAATAGTACCTCAATGAAAGGTTAATTTTTCACCTATATTTTGAATGGAAGATAAAGCTAAATAAAAAATGTTTACCATTGGTCATATCATTCTGGAGGTTACTGTATACATCTCATCAGTGTAACATCTGACCTCAGTACAGTTTTTCTGTTCCCTAAAGTATTTAAATTTTATTTATTTTTATTTTACAAACCGAGAAAGTTTGTCTGTGGGATCTATAGAATGTTAATAAAGAAGATAAGCACCTCAGCCAAATGACAGAGGTGCAACCCTGATGAACAATCAACCATTTTACATCACACATTTGACCAAAAGTACTATGCCACTATTTTTATCTTACACAAAAAGTGTTTCAGTGGTATCTTACAATTAAGTGTTTCAGTGGTATTTAGACTGTATAATTTCAAAAATCGACCCAGAAATTGGGAAATCATTTCTGGCTAAACTGATTGTCATTTTTCTTTCTATCTTTCTATTATTTCTCTCTGCCCCTCCCTCCCTTTGCTCTCTTTCTCTTTCCACCACCCCTCTCTCCTCCCATCAGAAATAGGTAGAGTGCGCAAGGACATGTATAATGACTCAATGAATGGGGGTGTGGCTGCTGAGGGGCGGGACTCTGAGGAGCTGCCCGATGGGATTGGTCCAGTGGCCCAGCTGCAGGAGAAGCTCTTCGTGCCTGTCAAAGAGTTCCCTGATGTGAGTGGACAAACATTTTTCCGCTTTCATAGTCTGTATTTCATTTTCTATCTTATCAAAAAAAAAACATTCCAATCACAACAGAAACGTTTAGCCCACCTTCCAGATCCATGATCGGATGGCAATTCAGAGGGAAGGGCTGCTTTTTAAGCTCCCAGTCCTTTTTAAAGGGGGTTAGAATGTATGGCAGAGGACCTCAGATAGAGCCGATGACAGGATAAAATGAAAGTATAACCACTGGTAACATACACACCCACACGCTGGCCCGCACAGAAGCATGCACACAAACTCACACACCAATGGAACAGATGAGATCAGGGCTAAAAATACAGTGCAAGCAGCTTCTCATTTGTGTGTGTGTGTTTGTGTGATGGTGTATGTTTGTGTGTGATGGTGTATGTTTGTGTGTGGTTGTGTATATTTGTGTGTGAGTGTGTGTGTGAGTAAATTATGCATGTACAAAAGGGGGTCAAAGAAACAAACAGACACAAGTGTGTGAAAGGTAGACACACAGGGAATCAAAAATGGAAAGAGAGTAGAGAAAGAGAGATCTAGCGAGATGAAAGGTGACAAGAAGAAAGGGGGAGAGAAAGGGTGGGGGAGAGAGAGGAAGGTGGTGACAGAGGGTAGAGAAAAGAGAGAGCTACAGCAGAGGTAGGGAGAGAGAGAGGGCTAGAGAGCTAGAGAGAGAGGCAGCTGTCTTGTTAATCTCTCAGCTCCAGTGACAGATAAGGTTAAGAGAGTCTGGCCTCACCATCAGCCAACACATACAATGACCTATTCCTGACTCTCTTTCTCTAACACCCAAACACAGACACACACACACTTATATTTATAAACTAGGAAGTTTGAACCATGGATTCTGATTGGCCAAAAGCTGTTGTATATGAGACCATACCATAGGTATGACAAAAAATACCTGCCTGTTGTATATTTCTGGTATACCACGGCCAAGGGCTGTCTCAGAAATACTCAGTGTTGTGCGTATGAACTGGCCATATACCACACTCTCGTAAACACAACTTTACAGGCTTTAGTTTAAACAAGTTACTTACAAGAACCAGGGGCCCCATTTTATCATTCATGCGTAAGCACAAATATTTGCAAAAACCATGAACGGAACAAATTCCGAACAAAGTATGAAATCTTTCAATATGAATGTATGCTTTTGAGTGTTTGTGAATTCGCCAACAGCCATGTCTTAGCACATTGCCAAGTGTTGGAAATAAAAACCTGCCAGTCAAACACGTGAAGTAGTTAATCAGGAAATACAAAAAGTCTGAATAAAATTGTGAGAATAATGATTTAAATGTTGTTTAACATTTATGCAATTACATTTTTTCTTAACCGTTTATCAAATAATTTAACCCTGTCGGGCCATTTCGTAATACCATTGTTGACATATTATAACATACTCGGATAATTAAAAATCAAATGGGAGAGGGCTGATGTTGCTGCGATGGAAGATTTGGAAGACAATGTATTTTACTGAGAGTGCTAAACTAAGATAATACATGCCATCCAAGGTCTATTCAGATTTTTTGGCAACAGGCGCTTTTTAAAATGGACCTTCTTACCCAGGATATGCCAGTTAATACTGCCCACAGTTTTGAGTGTAATCATCAGTAAAGCTAGAGTTTCATAAACCTAACATATACAATTGCACTACAGATTGAAGCGAAGGAGCGTTCACTTTTCCTTTGATTGTTTTCAGGTAACCAGCTTTCACTTTGTAGCATTTTTTTTATTTTTACTGATCAAGCAAGAAAACTGAATAAAACATTTTGGCATGCACTCAAACCCTGACACAATACACCTATACCTCTATATCAGTCTTAGAAAAATGTTTGTTTAGTTGTTTCGTTGGGCTGGTGTTTCATCAGGTATGAATTGGGATGAATTTGGTCATACGTTTAATTAAGGACATTTCATTAAAGGCTAATGCAAGTAGATAATACAGCACTATGGAATGCAGCAAAATATCATACTGCTCATTCAAATGTTTAGTATTTGAGAAATGATTGTGATTAAATAAATGGATATGGCTCCACCTTATGTCTGAGCCTAAAATATGACTTGTTGTTTGCGTTGTTTATTTTTAATTTCATGAAGGGTGCCAATATTAAGTGGACTGTAGATAATAAATAATTACAATTTGGATGTGCTCTCTGTGATCATTGTGAAAACAGTCATCAAATGAAAAAGTTGAAAAATGGCTCTCGGAAATAACCCATTATTAGGAAATAAGTGTTCTATGAAAATAGATAGAAAGACAATGAATTATTGTGAAATCATCAATTAATTAAATGTGCCCAGATTGTTCAAAATGCAATTATGGAAAGAAATTTCAAAATAATTTATTCATACTCCTTTTTCTACGTCTGTTCAAAATGAAATGCTGTATTTATATCTTTAATTAGTTATTCAGTTGCTTGTTTTTGAGTTGTTTTAGTATGGACCTCCATATTACTGTTGTCCGTGTGGCGTCTGTGGGATTGTTTGATAAATCAAACCTCTCCAAATTCCCAGCAGAATGTTACATGTTTTACACAGTATTGACTCCTTCTGTTGGTTTTCATGTGGCTGTGTGTAGTTCAACTTTGTGGGGAGAATCCTCGGTCCGAGGGGACTGACTGCCAAGCAGCTGGAGGCGGAGACGGGCTGTAAGATCATGGTACGAGGAAAAGGATCCATGAGAGACAAGAAGAAGGTACATATGCACACCGGTATACCGAAAAAGGAACGTGCACACATCCTCCCATACACATGGCATAGTGGATTTATATCGGTACTAGATTCTTAAGACTGTATTAGATGTGAATAGAGCTGAGTCCATCTGCTACTCTGCTGCTTCTGGTTTTCGCTTCCTGGCCAGAGCCATTGCAGCCTTCCAGTGGAAAAGCTAACTGCAGGTGGAGCAAATCCAGCATTCCATCTATCTCATGAGAATACACCCATCCCACATCTCTGAGAATGAAAGAAACAGGGGGAGAGGGAGAGATGGATGGAAGAGATGAGGAAATTAGTTGAAAGAGATTGACCTTCAATGTGAGTGGGCATTGTTCAGTTATGGTATAAAGGCAACCTTGTAGTTCCAAACCTGAAGCCAGTGTGGACTTTCGCCAGGAAAATGTACAACATGTTGTGGAGGAAGACGCTCCCATGCACAGTCAAACAGAAATATGCAAACCATGATATTTTTGTTTTGAATGTGTACTAGGAGGAGCTGAACAGAGGGAAGCCTAATTGGGAACACCTGAGTGAGGAACTCCATGTACTCATCACAGTTGAAGACACACATAACAGAGCTCAGATCAAACTACAAAGAGCTACCGCAGAGGTCAAGAAACTTCTCGTACCAGCTGTGAGTATGAATTTCATGCTGTAATTGTGTGTGTGCGCGCATGTGTGTTGGGGAATTCTCCAGGCAGCATGTATAAAAGCGTATCCATGGTAATGCATGTTGTGAAAGGAAGAGGGGATGAATGGAGAGACTGTTCACTTTTCTCTGCACTCTATCACTCCTTTCACTCCTCTTACACCCAATTCATTCCCTCCTCCTCTCTCTCTTTTCTCTAGTGAGCTCTTTCCATGCGTCCCTCTACATTTCTCACATTCTCTTGGCCTCCCACCCTCTGCTCCCACACCTCACATACAGACAGAAAAGCTGACAGCACTGTTGCTCTCTTCTGTCTTGAAACTCAACATCATATAGTAGTTGGGAACTCTTCCCGATACTCTCAAATTGCGCTGCACTGCTTTGCACTTTCAGCCGATCTATGTCTTCTGTCAGTTTATATCCCGTTCATCTTCTGTTAATGTCCGTTCAGTGTTGTGTCCATCAAAACCAGAGACGTTGTAAGGCTGGAGTGGGCTGAGTTGTTGTAGTACTGAACCACTACCATATGATCCATGTTGAGTTAACCCAGGAGACCAAAGGGTGAAAGATAGTTATATCAGACTTGTTTGCAAAATGGAAAAATATATTAATGTTGGTGCTGTATATCATTATCAGAATATTTTAAGTGCTTTTTGATCAAAATACCCCAGCCTTTTTCACACAATTGCACATACAAAAGTAGTGAGCTCTGTTTGAGGTTTGCCCAGGAAAGGAATTTGAGTTGGTTGTGAACACAGATTTACAGCAGGTTCTCATCCCTATTTAGCAATATTCTAGTTTTCATTAAGGGTTTTTGAAGAGGCTAACCAGTGTAGCGCAATCCAACTGTCAGCTTGTTGGAATGGATGGGTATTTAATGTTGTGTGTGTGTGTGTGTGTGTGTGTGTGTGAAGGCTGAAGGAGAGGACAGTCTAAAGAAGATGCAGTTAATGGAGCTGGCCATACTCAATGGAACCTACAGAGACGCCAACATCAAGCAACGTAAGGATGACATCATCAAAACGTGCCATTCCTCAAACCGTCAGTGGGACTTTCTAAAACACATTTTCATTTCCTTTTAGTAATGGATTGCCTACTTCTTTTTCGTTGTGTGTGTTTGTGTAGCCACCATGGCTTTCTCCATAGCCTCTCAGCAGCCACGACTCATCTCCAGCCCCTCCCCTGTCATGCAGCAGGCTATGAGAAACCCTGCCCCTGTTCAACAACCCAACCTCATGCCTCACCTGATTCGTCAGATCCAGAGTCAGCAGGCCCTCATGCAAGGGGCCAATCAGCATGCAGCACTCATGCAGCAATCACCTGAATCAGGAGGATTCTTCTACGCCCCCTACGATTATTCCCCTTACACTCTCACCCCATCTATACTGGAATATCCCATGGACACTACTGGAGTATTAGGTAAAGCCACGCAATCTACACAAATCAAGTAGATTTGGACAAGAGGGTTGTGTTGTTGTGTTGTAACCTGGTTTTATCTCTCTGTCTGTCTCCAGGTATGGCCTTCCAAACCAAAGGCTGAGAAATAGACTTCCTAGACATGGACTGGCGCACACACATATACACACTGGACACACTTATCTGAGATGGGCCGCTTGACTGTGTAATTAATGTTTCTCTGTTTAATGATGTCATTGTTAACCCCTTGTGTTTTGGTGTTGTGGTTTGAATGGTGAGCAGGAGCGATGACGGCTAAGGTGCAACGCCACAATATGAGGGTCCATCCTTACCAAAGAGTAGTGACTACCGACAGAGGTCAGTTAGATCACCAGACAGAGTGAGTGTGTGAGTGGGAACATGAGTGTTTGTGTGTGTGTGTATGTGTATGTGTGTGTGTGTGTGTGTGTGTGTGTGTGTGTGTATCTGGGCGTGTGTATGTCCGTCAGTTCATTCGTCAGTTGACATATGTTTGAAGCCTGCTAAGAGAGGTGTAGGACCAGAATATGAGGAAAGGTCAAATAGTGGGCTGTGTGTAAAAGACAAACAAGTCTGTCACAAAGCAGAGAGACAGGGTAATGATAGGAATGGGTGAGTCCTTTCCAGGGGTGATTATTCCAGGGCATTCATAGCCCTATTGTCAGATAGAAGGAGGCATGTGAGATTGTCTCCTGCTTTTAGAATGGACTGTTCCCCCATGTGACTGACCTTGTGACTCTCTTGATTTAGAGTTCTAAGAGCTCTCTTCAAATACCGTTTCTCTCTCCCTCTCCCTCTCCCTCTGCCTCTCTTTCCCTCTCATTCCACTACTCACTACTGTTCAGCCTTAGAGACAAGTAGGATTGTCTCTTTTATATCGTCTTAAATTACTCCATTATTTTCATTGTCCCTCCTGATGAAGTTGGGAAGGGACCTTAGATTTGTCTCCCTCCGTATCTCCGTAAATATGTCACATTAAATATCTTAGACACCATTTGCCCAATTTTGATGAATCTTTGGTGAGATTTGTGCCACAGTGATCTGGCATTTAGAGAATGATGCTGATTGGCCAGAGGGTGGTACTATAACAGTTATTGACAATGCTGCATTTTCAAGGTCATGCCTCTAGCCTCGTTTGGGCTAAATTAATTACATTCTGTATATTGGTCATTCTCTTCACAAGGAACAACATGGTATGTTATGACGGGCACATATTTATATCTCTTGATCTGTTTGTCTCAGATGACTGATGGAATCTGGCAAACATTCTCAGGGATATGAGTCTAGATAACCCATGCAAAATCTCAGACACCACTGGCTCCCCTTTGATTAAACGTAGTTGAATGATTCCTTTTTGCCACAGAGATCCGGCATTTACAAATTTGTACTGATTACACCAAAGTACTCAAATATAATTTGTTAGTTATGTAATATATCAATTAGCACAAGGGGGCTGTTGCATCATTCATGAGGGATGACATGTTTACTGTTACCTTGTTGAATTTTGTCAAAGTAAACACAACTTTTTTATTTATTTATATGGTTTTATAATTATTGTTTTGTATCTTCATGGATAAGAGACACATAGTACTTGAAGCTGAAGGAGCCTACTTATAACCATAGTCCATATAATTCTATATAGTATGTGACCCTATACTTCTAAAAGGCTACTGAAATCTGTATTATCAGATCTGTGTCTAAAGCTACTTCTTCGGGTGGGGATGGGTAAACATGATATACTTCTATTTCTTGCTTATGTGTTCTCAAAAGTAATAGAATTACTGTCTGACTGTAAAATATTTTGAATATCATTTTAAGTTATGAGCAGGGCATGTTTATTACATTGTTGGGGATATTTTCATTACTTTTTGGGGATATTTTCATTACATTGTTCTGGAAATTGTCATTAGACTTTACTCTATAGAATGTAAAGCTCTAATTTATATTTATGAAGAAAGCAATTCTAAGGGTTGTTTAAGTACCACTTCATAATGTTGAAGTGATGTTATTGTTTTCTTGTCACTATGATTCTGTATAACTGATCCAGTCATGTTGTGTATAAGTCTTAGTTTAAATGGTGTTCATAAGACCCAAAGTTTGAGATTAAAACCCAGACGAAACCCACAAGTATATGCATTAAAGTGAATATAATTAGAAAATATCTGTTTAAACCTGTTCTAAATTAATTATTTCTAAAACCTCATCTCTTAACATATCATGTCTCTCTGTTATTGCAGGCCTCTTGGCTTCTCTAGCACTCAACTCAAATGCTTAACAGCAGTCTATAAACCATCACCAGATACTTTTAATCAATTAATTGGTCATCATTGCATTTGGTCTTTTCTGTCAAGACACCATAATGTACACCCTGGCTGCTGCTAACCATTAAACTGTATGTTTCTTAACCTTGCGCTCAGGACCCACCAGCCATCTGATCTATTCCACCAAGGCAATGATGATTAATTTGAATAGATTAAGACAACGTGGTCCCCACATACAGGGTTAAGAAACGTGATATTGGTTAGAACAGCTTTAGATGACATTTTCAAAACCTAAGAGAAAACCGTACCTTCTGCTGTGTCCATAGTTTCTCTGTGTGTAGTGCAGCTATTCTCACGGTAGCAGTGCTACTGGCTACAAAGGGCACATTCTATAATGCCTTCGTTAGCAGTACATAAGCATAAACTCTTATATCATGTTACTTACTGGAGATGCCAGACATTATATCAACTTTCAGATGTTGACTTATAAATGCTTATGTGGTGCGTATGAAGGTATCATGTATGTTCACGGTGTGTATGTGACTGCTGTAGTTCGTTTACGTTGTCATCCTGACACCACTAGCTGACACTAATCTCTTTCTATCTTTTTCTCTGTCTTTTTTTGTTTCCTTCATTTCTTTGTGTCTGTCCGTCTGTCTCCTAACCCCCCCAGCTGCCACGGCAACTAACCCCTGACCTCTGTGCCCACTGATGACCCTCTCGTCTCAGCCCGTGGCTCATTCGTTGCCATGCTCTGGATAGCAGCCAGACCCCTCCCCCCGGAGTCAACTCTGCCTAACCGACCAGTGGCCATGGTATCATCCCTTCAGGATCCAGTTAGGACCCAGTCACCACCCACACCCATCCAAACACTACAGTATCAAGCCATGTGTTCCTTCTATAGGAAAACCAACAGGCAAACCACCGAACCCCAAACCAACCTACCACCTTGCTGTCACCAAGCTCTATTCCTTGGCCAGTGAAGCTAGAATATTACAAGAGTAACTCAGTAATCATAATAACAGTCATGTATGATCATAATTATACCTCTCCAGGACAGTGACTAAATAAGTCTGTTCCTGTTTTCAAAGAATCGCGGTCACACAAAAAACTAAGATTTGATCACAACGTGCCTGCTTGCCTTTCTATGGGTAACATTACACTTCGCCGGGTGCTACAGAGGGCAGAGTCTGAACCACAATGTTGGCTTTACCAATACAGTATTATATGAATCTGAACGAAGTGCCTATTTTGTTCCAGTAGAGAAATCCCTTACAAACCAGAACAGCCTTTTTATGATAGAGATAGTCTGTTTTCCATGAAAGAAAAATAACCTCAGACCATATTTTCTGTCTCAACAAAGTGAAAGATATGTAGTGGATTATACAGGAACCATCTCATTGTTCTGGTCTAACACACGCCTACACTTGTCTTTTTGATTTAGAGTGAAGTGCCACCAAGGGTCAGTTTCTTCCATTAGTATAGTAGAACCTCCTCAGAACAGTGTTAATGTTTTGTTTATTTTCTTTGGGGAGCGATGTGTATGTACATTTGTGTGTGTGTGTGTGTGTGTGTGTGTGTGTGTGTGTGTGTGTGTGTGTGTGTGTATGTGCATCTGAAGAAGCCTGTTATATAGTGTTTTATTATTATATGTGTTATATACCTGAGCTCCTAACTTGCCTCCTGCCAAACGGTTGTTTTTACTCCACACAAATCTTCAAGACAAAACATGGACATACAGTATTTGTAACATCTGTTTATAATATACTTTATTTAATTTTGTATGTGACAAATAACATTAAATGATGTTTTCAGATAAGAACAGTGTGCCTTACAGATTTGCCTTCAACCATTGTGCCAATCACCAAGTGTCCAGAATTTTTTTATGTTCTGGTATTTTGGAAAACCTTGAAATATTCTGGAAATCGATTGTTTATCACGTCAAAATCAGTGTTGCTTACCTTTAGTGCCTTCTAAAGAATGATTATTAACTCCGTAGTATTGTATATTAATCTACTATTTGTACTAACTGACCAGTCCTATACTGTTAACCTCTCTACTCATATCTGTCAATGCTTTGGTTTCTTTTAAACATAAACTGTGTGAATCTGAGAATTAAAAGGTGTGTTGATGTTTAACTTTTTAAAAGCTGGTAAAAAAAATATAATAACTTTGTACTGGAAAACAATAGTACATTATTAAACTGATAGTTTAAAAAAACTAACAACTTTGTCGCTTTTTCTCTGTAGCTTCCTTTGTTTCCAGGGAGCTTCATTTCTGCGTACTAATCTTAGACACACTGCAGATACTATTGGAATACTCTATAATATTTTAGAAATAGTATGCTGGACAGAAACCTAGTCCACCTCCTCTCTCTTTCTTTATCTCTTTCTGTTTCTCTGTCTGTCTCTCTCCCACTCAAATGGACAGTTGGGATGGCTAGATGAGATTCCTTGCTGGATGAAATCTGAAGCAAATCGATTGTGCAACCCACCCTCACACATCCACTTATACCTACTCACACTCAGAAACACATCTGCTGAGTGAATTATACTGGAGCACTGGCTCTCCCTAACGTACAGTATCTCTCTAATTTCATGGCTAACTACTGGCATGTGTCATATTTTAACTGTTGCAGACTCCTCTCTTTCCCTTGGTTTCTCTCTGTCTTTAAGACAGCATTGACAGGGCTGCTTCCAAGCACACATATAGTATGACCTATAAAATATTTGGACTTAGGGGTGTCAATGAACTTTGTTCTCTCCCCGCCCTTCCTACTCTCTCAGGGAGTAGCAAGGTAATGGAGCCTCCGGCTTGGCTCTGTGCACTGGATACTGCCCGGCAGCTGTAGGAAGAGAAAGAGCCTGATCAGGAAACCCGCTGGTCTAGAGGGAGCCTGATCTGGCACCCCATTAGACTAGAGGGAGCCTGATCTGGCAACCCACTGGACTAGAGGGAGCCTGATCTGGCAACCCATTGGACTTAGGGAGCCTGATCTGGCAACCCACTGGACTAGCGAGTGGGCGCAAGAACATCAGTATGACATTCCAGTGGAAGGAGTGTGGGGTAGAAGAGAAAGAGAATGAGTTGGAGAAAATAAGGATTTGCCTTTCCCTTATGCCTTGTTTTCCTATTGCGTCATTCTCCCATTTGGGGGTTGAGGCAGAGGCACCTGTCAGAAACATCTAGAATGCTGTGTGTGTGTGTGTGTCTGCGTGCGTGTGTGTTTGTTTGTGTGCGCATGCTCTCCCTTTATTTTTGCTGACTGCTGTTCCTGTCTTCTTTCTCATTTTATCTGATATTTAGTCCAGGATCTCTCATACCATTGCCAGAACATCTGGTAATCTATTCTACTCTCTGTCTAATCCTGCCTACTGCCAAAAGCCCACATTGTTCCAACACACATTGCACTGAGCTTGTTTAAAAAGCCATAACTTGATCTTTGTGCCTCCATAGTTACAAGCATAAACACACTAGGGCAGGGTCCTGTTCTGAGCTAGTTTAGTCCATAGTTAGTTCAATTTAGCAAAAGAAAGAGGCGGGATCAAAGATAGCAAAGAGGGTGAAGTGCGAACCAAGTGATAGGGCAGTGGAGGATTTCAGTGTAAGTCCTCAAGCCATGTTGCAACAAGTGTGTATGTAGAAAAAGGAAAGAGAGACGAGAATAATATAAACATGACATCACAGCTATTTTTCTCACATGCACATTGTCTTTTTGTACACCCTCCTCCCTCCTGGTGATTGGCTGAGGTTGAGCGCTTGGCTGGCCTTTGTGGGTGTGTGTGCAAGCGTGTGCGTGAGACTGAATAGGGTATTGTACCAGGCCAGCGGGTCCACAGGGCTCCCATACAGAGACAACACTTACTCACGGACTGTGCCTGGCAGCTTGAACACACACACACACACACAGCAACAATGATGGTCTTCATTGCTCCACTTGCCCACTTGGACTGGGATGAATACATAATAACACAAATGACTGCATCTAAATAAGATGTTTTCTTATTCATTTTTGGGTTTTTTTATTACCATAATAAATTCATTAAGAGACCCTTTCACCCTTTTTTCTCTAAACCGCATCACTGTGTAGGTCAACTGTATGTACAGTACACTGAGGAGGGTGCAAGCTAAAACGTTTGTGTGTGTGTGTGTGTGTGTGTGTGTGTGGGTTGTCTCAAAGCAAAACAGAGAAAGACTTAACCAAAACTGGACACTTCCCACATAGTGAAGTCTGTTTCATGTTTTTGAAATATACAAACAATTGAAAAAGACATTAAAAAAACTTTAGAATTACATAAAAAAAAGATCTAGGTTTATTGTATATTGAGGCATTAGTTGTTTTGGGGGCTTTGGCAATCTCTTCAGAACCTCAGTGACACCCTGGGCATTCAACAGTGGGTCTTTGTGAATCAGGGGTTTTGAGGACATCAGGAGGATCCCAAAGGTTCCGGACCAGCAGCCGTGCAGTTTTCAACACAAGGCAAAAAAGTGGAGTAGTGTGCCCTCTGCAGTTGGACATTTGTGTCATAAATTGGCGTCAGGAAAGATGTCCTGTGATTTGCATTTTGAATAGTGTAGCCTGTGAAAGATCCTGAATAGTTTAAAACAATATCCAGAGTTGATTGGAAATATATGAATGTACTTCAAACTATCCTCCCAATCTGATAAGGTTGAGACGTTTCATTGCCCAATTCCTCCTCCCAATCTATTGACGTTGTGTTGACAGACTGAACTGCGTCGTATATGGTAGTCTCTAAGTATTTGGACAGAGAATTTTTATGCTTTGAGCTCTATGATCCAAAAGATTGGATTTGATATCAAAAATTACAAAGGTGTTAAAGTAGGTTTTAGTGTGTGTGTACTTAACCTCAGTAGAAATCTGAAATGTTTTTTCTAGGAAGGTCATAGGTTTCCATCAGCTAATGAAAGAAGGCAAATGTCTCTTTGATTTTTAGATCTCCTATAGGATGAACCTCCATACCTCACCATAGCTCAAAATACACACTTGAGTTGCATGTAGGGCCACAGGCTGTTTGCAAGAGGGACAAAAAGTGGTTAGAATGGCAATCAGTTTGGAAAGTTAACCAAAAACACAGATGGTGCAACTTCTAAAACTGCTGTAATTTTTTAACAGTAAAACTTTTTATGTTCTTATTTTACAATTGAATAGAAGAAAAGTTTATTCATATTTTGATATGCAATTTTTTATAACTTCTTTGGAGTAGATAATTTTGTATCAAATTAGCTTTTTTGATTTCATAGTGAAGAGACAGTTAGAACTGATGATGTCACAGTGGGGTTTTTAGAATTTAAATGAAATCCCATTCAAGTCAACAACGTTTTAAAGGATAAATATTTTTTTAAAATATGAAACATATCATAGCTGTATGCAAGCCAGTTGGTCATGAACACACTGAACGTTTTAAAGTCTGAACAGCGTCTTTAATTCAAATGCTTTGGGAGGAGTATCATGTTAAATAACAAGAAATAATATGAAGACTGAAACTGTGAACTCTTGCTTTTCCACCCCCAGGAATGAAAGGCACCAGTATTGAGGGGCTCTAACTGCATGACACACAGAATGCAAACACTTGTCATCAATCAGTAATCAAGCCAAGCTGAAAAACAAAAGGCATAACAACAAATCTGTTGAGAAAATATTTTTGGTTACATACTGCTAACATAACATCAGTTGATAGTAAGTAGGCTGCATATTGTGGGACTGAGTGAAAGACTCAGTAAGATTCTGGGATTTTGGGCCGCTGGTTGTAAAAGTGGCACTTTTTCGTCAAAACAGGCCCCCATAAAGTCTGTACCATGTCATGTGAAACCACGTCATGTGATACATGTCCCATGTCATCGAAACCACTTGATTTGAAACTTGGAATTTTATAGCAGTGATTCTATAAATCAGATACTAATTATGATTACGCACATATAAACAACAGTCCCTTGACCCAGACATCCTTTCAAACTACAGGCCTATTTCTAAACTCCCATTCTTATCTAAAGTCCTAGAAAAGATTGTGGCAACTCAACTTCACTCAAACCTCAGTGTTAACCAGTTTTGTGAGGTGTTCCAGTCTGGCTTCATGCCAATACATAGTACTGGACAGCAGTGGCGAAGGTTGTTAATTATCTGCACATCACACTATTCTATACCAACACCTAAAAGAGCACACTGCCATCTCTGGGACTGCCTTAAACTGGTTCACCTCTTAACTCTCTAACCGCAAGCAGTCTGTTTCTCTCAGTGAGGCAAGATCAGAGGAGTTCACATTAACCTGTGGTGTCCCACAAGGGTTGGTGCTTGGACCTATTCTCTTCCTGTTATACATGCTCCCACTTGGCCAGATCTTCAGATGGCACACAGTTAAACATTAAAACCAAACCAGACACAACATCTGTCTTTTCAACCCTGTCCAACTGTCTGGATTAGGTAAAACACTGAACACAGATCAACTTCCTCCAACTCAATAGCAGCAAGACAGAAGCAATGCTTATAACACCAAATCACCAACTCCTACAGCAACTGCCCTGCCATTGACGGCTACATCATTCCCCTCTCCTCAGTCATCACCAATCTAGGTGTGACATTTGACCCTACTCTTTCTTTTAAGGCCCAAATTAGACATGTCTGTAAATCAAAATGTTTTCACCTTAAGAACATCTCTCACCTAAGACCTTCTCTAACCTTTTCTGATGCACAAAAGCTTATCCATTCATTTGTTTTCTCCAGAATTGATTATGGGAATGCAGTACTAGGGGGCCTGCCAGGAAATTCAATTCACAAAATACAGCTCATCCAAAAGTGCTGCAAGGATCCTGAGACAATCAAATAAATCTGCACATCACATCTCTCCTTGTCGAGATGAATGGGCTAATGACTAAATCTGTTTTGAAATGATTCAGAATTCATCTAAAATCTCATTTAGAAATAGAATATGTACTGTATGTATATGTTCATTTACTGTAGACTATAGTTGAAAAAAGAAATGTGGCTATATACAGCCATTTTTGTGCCTTTTGTTGGTGTTGGATGGATGAGGACAGAGTGGACTTTAATTTCTTTATTTGGATAGAATTGAAGTCATATTAGATTAGTGTCTAACACAAACTATGAGACAGGTATAACTTTAGCCAACCTTGACCAAAAGGAACCTTATTTTGAGAGATTTTACACCCATTCTTACTCTAAAAATACATGACGAAAAGATGTTTTGGGGAGTATGCCCAGACCCCCCAAAACGAGGCTTAGCCCCCCCATCCATTAATTTCTATTGACATCCCTGCTGCTCAATGTACCACGAACCTGGCTCCGGAAAATGGGAGACTGCGCTTTTTCCTGCATTGGACCTCACCTCTGGAACTCCCTTCCTGACAGGCTCAGGGCTGCACAGACAGTTATGGCTTTTAAAGCAGGCCTTAAGACTCACCTCTATCAGTTACCCTACCCATCCCTTTAAACACATTATACTGTACATTATAATATAATATGTATTATTATTTTGGTTGTATTGTATATATTCTGCATATATATTTTATTTTTATCTGATAGATCTTTTATTTATTTGATATTAGTTTCTTCTTTTCATTTTCTTTTCATGGACTTTGAGATTATTCCTCTATAATAAAAAGTGCTTTACAAATGCAATAAATTATTGTTGTTATTATTTCAACATGAGTCCCAGCAGAGTAATACAGAACACTGTTGTTGTTGGAAGCCAAAAAAACATTCAAAGGAAAAAACAATCAAGTATTTTCTCAATCTAACAGATGTCCATGTGTTGGTAGAAGGGAGCCCCTGGAGTGAAGAGAAGAACCTCCATTGATCATTGGACATTATGCCCAGCCTGACTGGGAAGACAAGAGTTGGACGGTGTTTAGGTTTGTAGAATCTGTTTACAACCTGACAACTCTTTGGCCACCTTGGGAAAGAAATCCTTAAAAATTCATATTGTATCTCTGTAAAACTTCAGTGGATGTCCAGAATGTAAAGCCTGGCAGACAAGTGTGTTAGTTGATCAAGGAAGAAGCACAAGAAGGGATAAAGTCTCTGAGCTGGGATGGGCCCCTGGGTAATTGACACCTATGGGTGTGGTCCAAGCGTTGAGGCAACACTTTTCCCCAGGACCTCCACAAGGAGACTGAAGAAAGAAATGTTATGGGGTGAAAGCGTGTTTCGGTGATTCATGTTCAGTGATATCATGCTCTACATATCTGTATATCTAAGATTGATTACATGTGGCCCTCCAGGTCTACAGCATCAGTTGTTAGCATCCTGTTGTTTGTCTCATGTTGTTTCTAGATTAGTACAGATTTAATCCAGTGCACTGACTCAAGCTGAATTGCATTCAGCCATCCTTTCGATGTTAACAATTTGTTGGCTATGCGAAGCAGATTCGGTCACAATGGCTTTATATTTTAACATTTAGCCAAGTGTAAGCAGCCTTGAATTCCTCTGCAAGTGTGGCATGGAGTTTCTCTAGGGCAGCGGATCCTTCATCCTGACGGCATCACATTTTGGGGTGGCAGAGGCCTCATTAAAGGTCTTCTTAACCCTAATTGGCTTGGACATGTCCACACAAAAAAATTGTAATGAATACAGAATAAAGCTCTGTTGCAATAAGCGTGAGACAAAAAGGGGTACTTTAGGTTGTTTGGGTTAAAGAATAGGAGAGCCACGCTAGTGTGACCAACCTTGCACAGCATTTCAGTAACACAAGTTTTATCAAGAGTACTTGTTGTATTTACAGTTTGGTCAAGGATGAAAGATGAATGAATGGTAAGATGAAAGGGGTAAGCCAACGACAATAACTCAGTGAGAAGGTATGAAAACTGATGGTAAACAACATTTAAATCAATATCAACAATACAAAGGAGATAGTTATTTACTTTAGGAGGCAAAGAAGGGAACATGCCTCAATACACATTAATGGAGCTGCAGAAGAAAGTCACCATTCACATATCCATGGACGTATCATGGACAATTAATACCAACAATGTTGACAAGAGGACGCAACAGCAACTCTACACCCTAAGGTGACCTACGAAATGTGGCATGCAATACTGGGTGCTCTCCAAATACTATTTCAAATACTGCACCATCAAGACGAGGAAATGGGAAATGTTTCTTATGACCAAAAGGCCCTCCAGCAGGTAGGAAAGGTGGCCCAACACATATCATTGGGGCTGTGCTCCCACCCATTACGGACATGTCAGAAACTAACAAAACCTCCAGCATTATTACTGTTCACTCACCCCCAACAGTTCATATGGGGACTGTATCCAAGCATAGTACTGACACGGAAACAGTTTCTATCTACTTCTTGAAGACTCATGACGTTGCGCCTCTGTGCTTCAAATCTCTGTTCTTAAATGTTATTCCGCTGCCATCTAGCGTAAGTAAACAGTATTTTACGTAAAATGCTGATGTCGTGAATTGTCGCAAAAAGGAATCGGATCCTTCAAGCTAAATTTATACCTGATCGTGCGAAGTTTGTAATTTTATCCATTTTAAAGGTATTTCTATATGTAGTTTGTTGTCCTTTATCAAATGATTTATGTTACGTAATTCACTTTTAATGCTGTTGACATTTTACGTAATCGACTGTCAGTACTCAGTAGTCGCTTTATGGCAGAGCGTGGAGGTCAGCGTAATGAGGCTAGGCGAACCCAGCCAGCATTAAAGAACGCTAAAGTCCTGTCTTACTAAAACAAGACAGTACACAAAGCTATTATTGTGTTTAAGATTTCTAGGAATATTGCTATTGCTTTTCGAGAACGGTCAAGGTCCAACGTCTAGCTAACTCGGCAACAACGTCTGAGCTTCACCAGCACCACCGGTCAGAAGGGTTCGACGGGTGAGTCTCCAGATCTTCCCAGATATGGACAACAACGCCGCTGGGTCGGGGGGGAAAGGCGGCTTCGGGAGTCTCTTTGGAGGAAGTGAATACTCCAACACAGAGCTATCTGGTGTCCCGTGTAAGTGCTTCTGGGTCCGTCAATATATTTAGCTAAGTAACTGGCGTGCTAATTAGCTAGAGTTTTGGGTTAACACTAGGCCCAAAATAAAAAGTGACCTATCACCTGAGGTTGCTACGTTTTATGTATAAAGTGACAGCTGTTCCTGTGTCCTATTTTCTACAGTGACTGGAATGAGCCCACTGTCGCCTTATCTAAATGTCGACCCCCGCTACCTCCTACAGGTAAAATATTCTAGCAAGTTAGCCTGTTGAAGTTCACTTCACTCAGTGAATGCTACTGTACTGATTTTGACATTCCCACGACTAGAATATAGATGTTAACCTGTTTGTGTTGTTCAGGAGAAAGATGAGTTTATCCTACCAACCGGGGCTAGTAAAACCAGAGGGCGGTTTGAACTGGCTTTCTTCACCATTGGGGGCTGCTGCATCACAGGTGAATTCTCCTATGCTTAAGTGCATTCACATGATCATCCATCTGATATGTATTTTTTCCCAGCTTAAAAGTACCGCCTTATAAAACATGAATTGGTTTAAAAGACAAAATATAAAGAAAAGGCTAGAGTGACATCTACTTCTAGCCTTTCAAAACAGAGAGAGCAGCAAACCTATGTTAAACTACCTAAGTAGCACCTACCTAAAGTAGCTTTGATTGTTTAATGGTAAGGGACACTGGGAACAGACACAGTACAGAACTGGCAGCAGGAAGAGTAAGACTCAACCTGCTGGGCAGGGTATGGCATCACACACTTCCCTTCCTCTGCTGGCCAGAGATGCTTTTCTGGGACCCTTTAATCCTCTGCTTGATTGGGAACAGGTATTCCTTGTCAAAGGGTAGCAGCCAAGGTGTGTTGGAAGGCAGAAACTGGGCTGCGTTCAAGGGACCAATTTTGCAGCTCTGCGCCAGGGCGTTCTCCCAGGGGCGTTTTCCTGATGCTGATACAGGAGAGGGCGAATTCATGCCATAATGGGAAACCATTCACCTGGCTATTAGTTTGCTAATAGTAGCTCTTTTCTCTATCCCCGTCACTCCCCTTCTCCCAGATTAATTTGTGATGCATTCTAGTTCTGCCTCTTCTATCTGAGTCTCTCTGCCTCTGTAGGAGCTGCATTTGGGACAGCGAATGGTCTGAGGATGGGGTTGAAGGAGACAAGAGAAATGGGCTGGACTAAACCTCGCAATGTCCAGTAAGGACCATTGTTCTTTTTTTCCCGAAAAAATTATCTATTGTTTTTTCTAACATTTTAGTTAGTATTGTAAAAAAAAAAAACTGTTATGCACTCTTCCTTTAGTACAGCACTTTCCAACCCTTTTCTGTCACTATACCATCAACTGATTTTTGGTCTCCTCAGAGTACTCCTGAAGTACCTTGTCATCTGAACCCCCAGGGGTCCTAATGCCCCTAAGTAGGAAGCACTGCTCTAGTATTCTATGGCTTTAGTTCTATTTGGTTGGAGAACGGTTTTAAAAAATGGTGTCTATGGTGCTCTAAATGACTCTAACTTATCTGACCTTAAACTTTGCCCTCAGGATTCTCAACATGGTGACCAGACAAGGTGCATCGTGGGCCAACACACTGGGCTCTGTTGGTAAGCACTGTTCCTCCCTCCTCATGTCTTCTTCACCATTATCATATTGGGTTATGATCAGGTGTTTGGGTCTGTCCTAATAGTGCTATGTTAAGCATTGGGTGTGTTTGTGTGTTTACAGCATTGTTGTACAGTATATTTGGTGTGGCCATAGAGAAGGCTAGAGGAGCAGAGGATGATATCAACACGGTTGCTGCTGGGACTCTAACAGGCATGCTCTTCAAATCCACAGGTAAGGCCTGTTTCGTCTGTGTGGCATGTTGTCTTGCTAGTGCCCTAAAAACTCCCTCTGTCTTTTTTAAAAACGTATATCTGTCTATTTGTGTGTGTTTCAGGAGGGCTGAAGGGTGTGGCGCGTGGTGGTCTTGTGGGATTGGCTATGTCTGGTGCTTATGCCCTCTACAGCAACTGGAACCATATCAGAAGTGGCTCCTCTACCTCAAATCTCTACTGAACACATCCCTATAGTTTAGGGTTATTACAAAATAGCACCCTGCTTCCTTGGTGCCCTGGTTTTTTCTAGAGCCTTTGGGTATATATGGTACCAAAACTCAAACCACTCCCACATATAAAATTACTCCCCTCCCTATTGTTTTTGTGATTTGAAAGGGCTCTGGGGTATTGAAGGAATGGCTGAGATGTTGTTAAACCATGGATTAAATTACTTCCATATAACAGCCCTTTATACACAACTCCCCTGGCTGCCCATCACCTTTTGATTGTTGTGTCTGACTGGCATTCCTCTCCTTTAACCCCCTCAGGGTGGAAAAAAAGTCACCTTGCAATTTCCAAGGTGTTCATTTGTGTTATTTTATTGGGAACTGTTTTTATAAATGCCTTTTGTTATATTATTAAAAGCTACGTCTGGTAGCCTGGACGAGAAATCATTATTTAAAGTTTGTACAGAGCAACAGGTCTCAAACCTCTCCTGGGGACCACAGACCATTCCATTTACTAAATGTATTCCAAAGCTAGCACCCCTGAATCAACTGTATTAATTATCTAATGGATGACTTGTTAATTCAGGTGAGCTAGTTCAGGGCTACAACAAAAATGTGAGAGGTCTGGAGGATCGCCTGAGGTTTTTGACAACCACTGGTAGTGTTTGGACATGTTAAGACTATATAAGTGCATGTAGAGAATGTATTAAAAAGACCTGGGGCCATGATGTGATACTTTATACATGCCTCTTCCCTTCAAGTTATCACTCATCTGACCTGACTGGAGGGATAAAGAAAACAATGCAGTTAAGGTCTGTTCACATATCCAGTCATGTCTGATCAGTAGACGGGAGGTATAAATGGAGAATAAACATTATTGACCGGGTACTCAAGGTTGTGTTAGCCCTTTGAGCTAAAGAGGTTTGTTCAGGACATAGAGGAAACGAAAGGTTATGTCTTAGAAAAAAGTTAACCTCAAAGTATGGTTGATTGAACCGCCTCTGCTACACCGGTCTCAGACTAAATAAGCTGCTGGAAGCTCTTATTCTAGTCCTTGAATCTCATGTGACGATAGGGGTTGTAGTCTTTCATATACCGAACCAATATTCTCATCTCACTGAGGAGACATCCCAACACGCACCTTGCCAAGGCCTTACAATCTGTGTTGTTGTAATCTATTTATTTATAGAGGCTGCTACTTTTAATTTGTTGAGGTTGATGCTGGACTCTGTAAAAGGTTACCTCCAAACATTACATGTGTATTATCTCTCTGTCACCTTGCCTTTTAAACCCACTTTGACAACAATACAAAAAACATTTAAAATGATATGTTGTCCTAGTTCTTAGTAATGTTTGTCAGGGTAAAGGCTGCTGGTGGGGTTAGGGTTGAGATGCTGGTGGGCATATTCCTCTGCCAGGCATTGCTGACATATTCCATATTTTCGCACACTGTTGATAAATTGGTCGATGTATGTAACTCCTGAGCAGGGGAATGTGAGCTCTGTAACTAGGTTTGAACCATAGAGATGCCTAGAGAGCCTATTTTGTATATCCATTATGGCGGATAATGGGTAGCTGCATTTAAGATAAGTTTCTTTGTGTTACGCTTGTAATGGCGCTTCTATTGCAGTCAGAGTTTCAGTTCATGAATGTGGACATTTAGGAGAGCTCAAAGGAGTTTACATTGGAAGTGCAGTAAGTTAAAACTGAAACATTTGAATATGTGAAAAAAGGAGAAATCTGAGGGCTGTGTGACTCCATGCCCCAATGGCCACGATGCCTCTGCACAGACTGTCTCACCAACAGGGACAACTCTGATTTTAAAGTTTAGTTATAACACTGCAGAGATGTACAAACCAGAGGTAAAAATAGATTCAATTTCTTACTACTATAGGAGTGTGTGTGCGCAGACAGAATATATCGGTATATATTAATTTAGTAGCCGATAAGCTCTCTGGTCCTAGTCGTATTTGCCAAATAACGTTTATCATGTATTACCTTGTACTACGGAATAAATAGTGATGTTTTCATTTCATTTTCAGACAATCACTTCAGTTCGACCACTTTCAAAATAATTCCAGCGCCCAATCAATGCACTTTGCTCCCTCTATATAATGATTGTAAAGACATGTTAGGCCTACAAAAAAACAAAAATTGTTATGACATTCTATGATGTCATTAGGACAACCACACGTTTAGCCTGAATTCCTTTGCCCATTCCTTGCACGGTGCCTGTTTTCAATTTGCTGGTCATATTGAATAAGGGTGTTGTTTCCTAGTTTTCTTGGCATTTAGTCAGAATTATCAAGATTTCTCTTTTTTTTTTTTTTTTTTTACAGGTATGTCGTGTCTGACCATACCTGCTTACCTTCACCCCTTTGTTAAAACCTAACAACCTTCAACAGTAAGAAATGTCTATTAGATCAAATAAACCTCAATGTTGTAATACCTCGTTTTCATAATCTAAAATTTGATACGCTCTCACTGACTCCCGTTCGAAAAGTACTCTCTTGCTTAGTAATGTTTATCTTGGCCAGATTCTAGATAGAAGAGTTTCACATTGTTTTGCTTATCTGCACAACTTTAATGATTGACAGACTGCATGATGGGAGGTGTAGGGAGGAAAGAGTTCAAGTGGAACAGTGGTTGTGAACAGGGTGGAGGTCAAGGTGATAATATGGATAGCTTATATCAAATATGTTCTTATGTTTTTTTGCATGCACCATTTAAACAGGGTAACATTCTGAATTTTACATTTAACAAAATACTAAAGACAAAATGGAAACAGTATGGACATGTAATCGGTGATGTGTCATGATGGAACAACCTGTCCTTAACATACATATATTGTAAGGAGGGTATCTCATTTTGAAAGTGGGTGTCTGTATGCGCATGTTTGTATGCTTCTGTGTTCTAGTGCAGAAAGAAGTCTCTGATGCGGGTAGCCTCGATCCAGGGGATGTAGTTGACGGTGCGTGTGAAAACGCTTGGCTTGTTCTCCACGGTGCAGCCAATCGGGCCAAAGCTTACCACACCATGCACCTCCCACCTGTCACGCCCCATCTGGCACAGCAAAGGACCGCCCGAGTCACCCTGAGAGGAGATAAGGGGGTACAACTGTTAGCTCACACTCCTATGTGAATAACAATGCTGTGTTCATATCATTTATCAAAAATTAAATAACAGCATAAGAAAGTCCACTTGAAAATCCACGCTGAACTGGTAGCAAAAGTAAACCTATGTCGTTAACCTATGAAGGATACAGCGCCCCCCAACCATTTGGCAAAATTCATCACTGTTTTCAGAAAGTGTGCATGTTTGTGGTTAATGTTGCATCCATATGCCAGATCTCTGTTGTAAGGTGTGTGTGGTTAATGTTGCATTCATATGCCAGATCTCTGTGGTAAGGAGTGTGTGTGTGTGGTTAATGTTGCATTCATATGCCAGATCTCTATGGTAAGGTGTGTGTGGTTAATGTTGCATTCATATGCCAGATCTCTGTGGTAAGATGCATCATTCACTCAAGTGTATTGACAATCAGGCCAGTTGTGTCTAAAACATTGAGGTGGTTATCTATCACTGAGCATCTTTGCCAAATTACATAATTAAGTCATATGTGCCTCTTATAGCTTTTAGTCAATATTATTATGTTCAATTGTTCATAGATTACCAATATGCACAAAATGGATAATTCAGCATTTGCTGTGGTTCTGTGCATATTAGGATTTGAAGTGTTTTTTGTAACAATCTAAATGATGGAAAATCATGGCTGGTTTCACCTTTGTAATGAAAAATGATATATTTCTTTTCCCGTGTGTTTCTAAATCTTCCCTACTTGTCCCTTTGTTCCCCCATTCCCTCCCTCCCCCCGTCTCTGAACCCATCTCTTTCCCTCTTCCCCACCCACTCTACCTGACAGGCAGCGGGTGGTCCTTCCGTGTCTCTAAAGCCAGCACAGATCATGGAGTCCCTGACGCGGTCTCCCCAGAACTTTTTCTGACGGCATGTCTTGAAGTCAATGATGGGCAGACGGGCTTGGTTCAGAGCCTCAGCCAGGGACACGTTCTCCTTGCCACCTGCCACACAGATTTACGCACAGAATTGTCTTTAGACAACAACATCCTCATTGTACGCCAACTGAACACAAGCCTATTCAACAATTCAGTCTTAGAACGAGCAGAAAGTGGTCAAACTCCATCCAGCCTCCACACCGTACACTGTGTGCCTCACCCAGCCTCACCCTCACCTTCCTCTCGCTTCCCTTTAATCCGTTGTTTTATCCAGCCTATTGCACCTTTGTCCACTCTTCCCCCTCACTCCCTAGTCTACTCCGACGTCTCCCTCTCTCCTCCCGCTTACCCTTCCCCTCTTTTTACCTCGAGTGTCTCCCCATCCAGTCACCCAGCAGTATTGTCCGGGCTTCAGTTCATTCTGTTTGCGCGGCAGGCATGCATAGCGTATGTGATTGTTGGGCACGATATCAATGGCAGCCTTGACCAGTGCAATGTCGTAGTCCAGCTCGCTGTGTGTGGGGTAACGGAAATGCTCATGGCGGTAGATCCTCTTCACCGGGACACTCCTTTCAGGCGTTTCGGAACGTTTCAGCTGGTGCTTTCCCAGGACAATCCTCCAACTTCCAGCATCCTCTGCTTTACCCCTGAGACACAGCATGATGGGTAACACAGTTCACATAGATGGGTAACAGAGTTCACTCAGTCTCAATACACACAGGTAACAGGTCTACTCAACAAGATCTCAAGAAATGTTGACTTCATACTTGGATATAGCGAGTGACATTTTCTGACTAAATGGTTGACGGTAGATGACGTTCAGGTCACTCGATTTCTTTTCGAGCAAGGAAACAAGCACTGAAGTGTAGGAAATTATTGTGCCATCTAAATCACTTTGATTTTTAAAAGATCAGAAAATATTGTTTTTAAAGCTTTTTGTTGATCAACCAAAAGTGAAAGTGAGTATTGTGAGTGTGCTATGAAGGGATATTGTGTGTGCTATAAAATAATATCTTTTCACCCCTGAAATCGAATAAGGTCCAGGCCCACCGAGGAAGCTTGGGAGCTATTGAAGGAATTTTCAACACACTGGTATAAAAAAATCAAGCTGGAGTGAAAGCTCTGATCTACTTCTCCTTTATGGTGGTTACTCTTAGGTTTGTAGAGTTACAGTGTAAGGGCTAGACCCTTGTTTTGATAGCCCATGACATTGAAATGGCCGATCTTACTCCTGTACACAATGTGTGCATGCTTGTACTTCCTATCTAGTCTTACTTCTGGAAACAGTGAGCAGCAGTGAGGACCCAGTTCTTGTGGATGAGAGTTCCTCCACAGACATGGATGTAGTGCTTACTGCCTCTGGGACGAACCTAAACACACATTTACAGTCAACGCAGTATAAGTCAAATGTTCACTTAGTCTGCCATGGATGTCACATTTGACAGCCTCAAGTTAGCAAATATGTTTATTGATTGACTGATTACCTGTAGGGAGACCTGCCAAGGCCAGGAGTGAGGTCTGGCCTCGTTGCCAGAGACGATACGTTCAGCCATGTTGGGTTTATAGTGGGCCATGCCACAGTCCTTGGGCCAGTCTATTGGATAGCAAATACACAGGAACTGTCAGTACAGCCCTGCTGTCCCACAGCCATGCCATAGTCTGTGGTCTAATCTAAGAATTAACCTCAAAAGTTACAAAGATGACAGATCAGAAACTACGAGTATGAGTACTATAGAAAAATTAGAATGACTTAGGAAAATGTTACACTTCATTTCAACGATTTGCCCAAGTGGGAATGGCTGGTGGTGGAAGGCTAGTGAAATCAGACCGGAATAGCACATAGGACATGTTACTAAAACAACATATTTGCAGAAAAACCCTGCACATACTGTATCTTGTAAGTGCCAACCATTGGAGGATGTGTACGTGGAAATGGTGAACTTAAACAGACTGCCATGTAAGGTATCACGATTGATGTTTATGCCATCATCTAATGTCGAATGCACACTGGGTTTTGGTCAGAACTGCCTTCACTATTAGACTGAGAAACAGAGAGGTAGAAAAAGCGGTGTATATAAAGAATGATGGAGACCAAAATCCCGTTTAAGGTAGTGCCATTGAGTTCCAGCCTCCAGAGTTTTATTGTAGTCACCTGGGTGGACCTTTAATCCGTATTGCCTGATCCCCCTTGTTGGAGTCCTACCGGATCATCTAGAAGGACGAGCCAGTTGTGAAGAAGAACATTTACTTCTTCATCATTCTCTGTGGTATCTGCAAATATGTGTGTGTGTGTTTGTTGTGTGTGTGTGTGTTTGTCACTTACCTAGGTGCAGTACTTTGTGCTGGGCCTGCGGCTGTCTGCCAGGAGTCAGAGTGTATGTGGCAGCAGGCAGAGCCGACACACACAGCAGCAGCCACAGAGACAGGAGCGGAGGCCCTGGAACATCAGCCATCTTCAGCAGAATTACTGCCTCACCACCACAGCACGCTATTTATACAGCAATGGACAAACGGATATACACACACACACACACACCCACTCATATGCAGTCACACATCCACGCACACTTTCACACTCATTCACAAACTAATGTGTAAGTACACACACACACACAAACACACACAAACAAACACAAACCCTCAGGGACAAAGAGGAGCACAAAGCCACAGTGCTCTGGATTGTTCTCCTGCAGCCAGTTTCTACAGTGGATAGGGGGTTCTGGGAGGCCCATCAGCATTTTCAACACACACACACACACACACATTCAAACATGGGCATGCATGAACTCGTACACAGTCACAACACGCAACCTTGGCCACAAACATAGGATAAACATGTAGGGAAAAAACAGCACCTCTACTGCACTCACCCCAAAATGCACCTATCACCTCATGTCATTTGACCTTTAGATTACCTTAACTGTATGCCTAAAAAAAAACTCCCCTAGCAAATACACAAACATGCTTACATTTAACTCAACCCATTCATGCCTGTTACGCTCCGTTCCCCAGAATTAATCATTCTGGCTAGGTTGTCTGAATATTTTTGTACCTATAAGTGTACCTATGTTAACTCAAAACTTTTACCAGTTAACTTTGGTGACCTATCCAATACAATATGTTATTTTCCCTCAAACGTAAATAAATAATATTTATCCAAACTTCCATTGGGTTGTGAATAAATTATCATTTCAAATATGGTCTACAGATCAGGCCCTGGTTTGTGCCACTTTCACCACAGGGGGCAGGATAGAGAAGGATAAGCAAAAGTAAGTACGTAAGAAAGTAAGGGTTTTGCTACCCACACATGACAACCACTGTGTTTGTTTGTGAACAGTGAAATATGACAACAGTAGAAGCAGCTAGCAAGGTTTCAGGCCTTTACTATGGTAACTGACAGGGAATGTGCCTGCTCATCTAAACAGAAGCACTATATGAGCCTGAATGAAGTGAACATGCGGACACTCCCTCACACCACCATGGTTCACCAAGTTTACACACTGTCTGGATCTGTGTGTGTGTTTATTTTCAGAGGGTGTGTGAATGACTGATTGGCTTAGTGAGTGAGTGACTGAATGTACATACATGTATTTACTGCAAATACAAAGCATTTATTATAGTGTAGAAAGTAACAACACTGAACGTTTTGACAGGACATTTAATTCATTGCATATATTTACTAGTACTATTACTTACTATTACTATCCTGAACCAGATTATCCCTTTTAAATCAACACATTTACACCTACTGGAAGATCCATTAGATCTAACATACTGAACATCAATTTTGACAGTATGAACAATAAGATTGATGTAAAAAAAAAAATAGTTAAAGTAGATGAAAACTAAACTACATTATTAGGGAGTCCAATATTAGGGATGGTGTTTAGGGTGACATACTTTTCCCTCTTCAGACTGCACCCTGCCAGCAACCTCTTTTGTTAGTCCCATACATTGTATAGTTTTAAAATGAGATGAATGTCCATCTTCTTGGAGTGCTACCAGTGTCAGTCATTGGGGTTTGAGGACTGAATGCAACGCTTCAGTGACCTCATCACTCTCCCACTCTTCTTCCAGCTACGCTCACTCTCATGGGACGACTGCTTATTTGACAGCCTTAGTGTCCCGTCCTCCTCTTCACACCTCTGTCCTCCCTCCTCGCATTCCTTTCCATCTCCCTCTTCCTTCCTATCTTCATTTCTCTCTCCCTTTAAATCTCCCTCTGCTTTCCTTTGTACTTTTCCCCTCTCTCCCTTTTCCTTTTTCCCTTTTTTACACTCATATCCCTCTTTTTCACACTCTCTGTCTCCTTGTTGTCTATCTTTTGTAGTGTCAACCTCATTCTCTGTGGCAACAGAAGCCATAGTATGAATGGTTACCATTGGTAAGCTTGCAATTCCAGTGTTCGTTCTTTTGTCTGTGCTAGTCGTCGACGAGGTAGCAGTTTGCATTAGAGGGGTCTTAGTTTTGGTCTTGGATGTCTTATTCCTTGACTTCATTTTGGTCTTGGCAGTGAATTCTGTGGTTAGGTTGTCTATCCTGGTCTTGAGCTGCAGGTTTTTCTAAATGATACAATAGGAGAATATATATACACACACATACATATGTCAACTCAAGCACAGAATTCATAATATAAACCACTTTGTTTGATTAAAATTGTTTTATATATATTTAGGGGTGTGTATGGAGGACCAAATGGGTCAAAATTAAATATATAAATATTCAAATGATTAATTAAATGAATACATTATTTTAAGTGGCACATAGTTATGAATTATTTTTATTATTATTATTTTCTTTTTAAAATAATGGTGTCATATTTCATAATAATATATTGTATTTCCCAATCTTTTTTTTAATCATAAGATGTATTCCATAAAATCATGGCCTTTTCATAATATTGTGACCTATTACATAATTTAATGGCAAACTGTCATCATTTAATGGCATATTTCATCACTTAATAGCATTTTTCTACAATTAAGGCCATATTTCATGGTGTATTTCATGATCACAAGGGATATGTCAATCAGTGCAAGTGGGTGGTCGTTAGCAACTGATAGGCTAATCCAGCAACACTAGCTTCACCAACAGTGGCTCGCTTGTGGGTTATTCAAACAGGAATTTGCTGCATTAGTTGCGCTTGTTGTCTACCTGCAGTGTTGCAAGATGGGGAGGTTTCCCGCCCAATTGGGCTATTTTTTATGACAGTGTGCTGGCAAAAATGGGCTTGGGCGGGTCGATTTACAGATAGGGTTGTATAGAAAAAATAGCATTTGGGTGGCATTTTTTTGTTGCCCGCTAGTGATTGGGCGGTTTACAGTTAAAGAAAACTGGTAAACTTGTATACCTGGCAACACCTGTTCAAAGCTGTGTCGAAAAAGTTATATTTTTCAACACACCCATTGAAAGGTACATTTTAATGGGTGTGCAACATACACCGTAGAATAGTGACATGCCTATTAGCCAACGCGAAATTCCCTGGGATTCCAAACAATGTTAGACAGTATGGTGGTAACCATCTGGATTAGTCTGTCTTTCACTTCTGCTTGCGTTAGCATTACCTGTTGGTGTAGCGTATATCAAGCAAACTAAAGCACTGGATGTAATGTTTTTACTGTTATTCTCCACTACATGCAACACCGATTTGCTTCCTTTGTGAGTCACACTGCCAAAACAGTTGAACTATGTTGCTGAAACCATCTGGAGCTATCTGTTTAGCATGTAACAACTCTGTGAAATCACTCTCTTAGCATTCGTTTCTTAACCTCATTCCAGCTGCCTTAATGTCAGCTCAAAAATTAGCATTTCATTTTTTGGAAAAGTATATGCCCCCCCTTATGTTTTGGGCCTCATGACTCAATGTCTGTGTTGTTTATTTTTTGCATGAACTTTTGCTGAATTTCGTGAAGGGTCCCAATATTTCTTGAGTTGACTGTCAATACACACAGCATCTATATATATACATGCATACATTGTGTATAGATCAACATAGAACTCATTATAGGATTAGTACACACACCACAAACCTGTATTGCCGAGCTGAGTTCTTCTGGGTCTAGAAAGGCTCCGTAAACATCCCAGGTCAGTCCGTCTTCATCCCACTGCACCTGCTTCATGCTATTTCTCCTTTTGCTGTGTCCTCCACTCCTGCTGTCCTCACCCTGTACCACCACCTTCAGACAGGACTTCCTCCTCCCCATCTCCCCTGTCTTCTCCCACACAGCCTCCAACTCCTCCCTGGGGCTGTCCGGGGGGAACATACTGGAAGAGGATGATGCCAGATTGGAGTGGGAGCCTAATGCTGACCTCAGGTTCAAACTTGACCCCGGAGGGGACCCCAAGATGGACTGTGAACTTAGATAACTGTTGGAGCCCATGTAGATGTGGCACAGCTGGGGGGGAGATAGATTAATGTCTGACCCAGGATCCTTTAGATTGCTTTGGAGTAACCCCAGCTGTGACCCCACCTGCACCCCAACATCCACCAACTCCCTCTGTGATGTCATCGTCCCCTCCTCCCTGAACCGTGTTCCCTGGGGTAATGATGTCATCAAGTTCATGATCCCTGACCGGGTAGAGTTATAGCAGCTGTGGTTGCAGCCATCCAATTGAGAGTCACTGAAGGAAAAGACTAATCCTGCCAACCTCTGAACCCGGCCGGACTGACAGGTGTGTCTCGGTAACCATGACATGGCCAGGTGCACAGGTGGGGAGGTAGGTAAAAACACAGGAGAGTTCATCTCTGCTTCTTCCTGCTGTACAGGGTTGCTGCTCCTCTCCACCGTACCTTCCACACCCTGAGCTTTACGGGAAGGAGAGGGGAAGGGACCGGGTGGAGCGTGGGGGGCAAGGTAGACAGGATTCGGTTGGCATCCTTCGGTGGTCATGGGTAAGGGGTGTGGTGAGGTTACATGTACGGCTGAGGACATAGGTAAGGATTGGTGTGTTTGACAGCGTGTGTCTGTGGCTAGGGGTGATGGTCTGAATTGGAGCAAGGGGTGGCATGTGTGTATCACTGGGCTGTTTGTGGGTGTGTTTAGAGGAATGGGGCAAGGTGAGGTTGTGGCAGGTGTTTGCACCGAAGTCTGAGACTCAAAGCAACAAGCAATGTACGGGACGCGCAGGGTCTCCTCAGTCATACTGCAGGGGCGGGAGGCCCCTCCCTTCCATATTACAGTCTCTGGTGTGCTACCACTGCTACACAAGCTACCGCTATGCACACTCCAACGCTCCACACCTTCGTTTCTAAGGGGAGATCCGTGCTGGTGTATGTTTTGAGCCACGTTTGGCTGTGTGGGTGCGTGTTGTCCGTATTGCTGAAGTGGTCTGAGCTGTAATGTGTTTGAGTTTGGGAAGGACTGTGTATTTTGGCTGGCACTCCGTCTCAGATCCAGTTTTGCCCACGCAGGGTCTCGCAGGTGTGGGGATTTTGTTGCCATGACTATGTCCATAGAGCTCTTGGAGAGGGAATAGATGGGTGAGCGTTCTTCCTCCTCCTCCTCTTCTTCCCCTTCTTTTATCTCTGTCTTGAGACCACCCGATGATCCAAAGTGGAGGCTGGCAGGGGTGAATTGCTCCAGTGACGGACACCAGTGATTTGCCATGACAACAATACTGACAAAAAAGAAGTGGGATCAATACATTTTCCATCAGTGGTCTAATTGTTTGTTTCATTAACTGTGGTCTTATTTTATCTCCTTTACCTCTTTCTGCTCTCATTCTCCATAAACGTTCCTATCAAATGCCTTCTGACCCTATGCTTCCTCTCTGGTGACACACGCACTCACTCCAGATTAGCCATCTGTAATTAGATTACAGGGTCCGGATTATTATTTAGCCAAAACATGGGATTGATCTAGAGTTAAGAGAGCATTTAGAACTCACAGACGACCCCTTCTTTCAATCCTCCTCCCTTCTGTGTCTCTCCTCTTTAGCCTCTATCTTCCTTATTTTCTTCTAATGTTGAGGACATAACGTTGAGAAGAACAATAGGAAAACAATTATAGTGAATATACAGTGTCTCCCTGATAAAGTGTATCCTATTTTTACGTCAGTGATTAGATGTAGAAATGCAAAGCCACATGTTCACCACTACTGAAATGTGTGTCAATTTGTGTGAGTGTATTCAATCCTGCAGACGGCTGAGCAGCTTTAGGAAACTTAGTCAAGCTCTGCTATTGAAGAGAATCTCACACACACACACACACACACACACACGTCTTCAGTTTAAACCAACAAACAACCTAAAGGAAACACACAATCAGTCAGAGATACATATTATTATATTGAAAGCAGGTGCTTCCATACAGGTGTGGAATTAAAAGTGCTTTGATGAAGAGTATTTTCATTTAGGGACTTTGAGCAGTTCTGTACTGGATTTGACCTAAATTTGTGTGGTTAGAGCAATGTGAATGGCGCAGTCAGTACTGTACAGTGGTTGAAAGCTCTAGTTCTCCTAGTTCCAATGCCACTTTTCATTCTTCTCTTTGATGCAAAATACTAAAAACAGTAATTTCCATGTGATCATCCCAGGCCAATTCATAATTCTAAATACGTATGAAAAATTACTAAATCACAGCATATCATTGAAACAAGATCAGTTTTCCTTTGCCACAGATGGACAGAACCCCTTTGCACTGAAGGCTGAATTTTTGCCAGACCGCGTAAGTGGAGCCGGCCAAGAAGAGTGGATGTCTCTGACTGACTGACTGTCTGACTGACTGTGAGTGAGTGAGTTACTAACTACCCTTAGTTAAATGGCGTAGTGATTAGCGATGCAGTCTGCCACGCAGGAGACTGGGTCTCGAGTCAGGCCAGAGACAAAACAAATTAGGATCGGTTGAGGATAAAGTTTACGGTTATGTTGCGATAGAGGAACTGCAACCGACATGTCATAAACATCATAAATTCCTTGAAGTGTTTGACTGTGTCTTGAAATGCTGCTTTCTCACTCAGGAAGAGCAGTGAGTGAGGGCCACGAAACATATTGCACTCTCCCAACTAATCTGCTTGGCAGAACTTTGTGCAGAAATACATTAACTGCATGAAAAACTTACATCAAAAATATATTATGTTGATTGACGAACAAGTAGTATACATATTTTTCCCATCGCCAATGTTCTTAGAGTTGTATACAGACAATTAGTATTTTCGTTTCTGTTCCTCTTTGTCTATTTTTTTAAGTTAAACCATTTTAATAGAAGTGAATATAGTCACCTGAAACCAAATCATTATGAAAATCTAAAACAACTAGTGGACAATCATTGTTTTCATTATAGGTACTTTATAACTATTAGCAAGCCATCTACAGTGATTGATTTCTAATTTGACGCGTACATTTTAGATACGCAAATGGCATTCCATACACTAGGTTTCAGATTAGCACAGGAACAGAGTATTGGCAACTTCTCACAACAAAGCTGGCATTGGCCCATAAACAGCTGCTCTTCAAACCCCCTCCTTTGTTCACCACAATCACTTCTACACGGCCCGGCCAAACTAGGCTTGCCTATATTTTCTTTCTTGTTCAGTTGAGCCTCTATATTGCATCTGGATGGTGAGCAGATGATTGTCTGTCATCATTTACATGGAAGCCTTTTTTGTAATGTTGTCATGTAGGATCATATTTAGGCCTAAACTTATAGTAAATCCTTTATGATTTAATTGTTACTGTATCTAGAAAGCGTTCCACCAATTTCAAGCCATATTCCCTCACTTTTCGTTCATTTGAAAATATTTTCATTAAAAAAATGTGCTTGAGTTAGTGTCCTCAAAAGTGAGTACAGCCCAATAATATAACTTTTTTTTCCCAGAAACATGGGTTCGAGGCCTTTGTAATACTAGGCAAAATATGTCCATCTTCTAATGAAAAACAGTAACGTTTCAGTATTTCTGTTATGGCGGAAATGAAACACTAATAATGAAACACAAGCTTATGGAATTTCCCTGTAAAAATTGGTGTCAGAATTCTAGACACAAATATAATTTATTGCCAGACACATTGAAGCTTTTATGGTGGCTTGTGTTTTCTGAACACTATACTAAGACAATTTTATACCTTCATCATTTATGCGTGAATATTCATGTGTGAAAATAAATAAAACGAAAAATTTATAAAGCGATATTTGTTGCTTTATCTTGCCAGTTGACTTTCAAAAGAGATTTATTTAAGGTTGCCGTTTAGTCCAAGAGCAGGCTTAATCTGGGCTGCAGACAACAACCTTCACTCACACTCTCCCATCCCGGGGATACACACTAACATACTTGGCAGAAAAAAAACAACGTTTCTTACCTTTAAGTTTTGTCCTACTCTGCTGTGTATCTCCTCTACACTTGACTGACACATGCTACACTTCCTCTTGCACACCTTTCCTCTTTTCCCTTCTTTTTCCCTTCACCTTTCCATTATATTTTATTTGATCACTTCCTCTCTTTTTTCTTTCTGTCTCACTGACTAATTCTCTGAGCCCAAGATGGCCAGGTGGCTGAGTTTGTGTGTTTGGATTAGCATTTTGTCATCTCATTAGCTCTAGCACTGCTCTTTTGGACTGACCAATCCCAGAGTAGAAATTCTGTTTGTGTGTTTGTGTGTGTGCACATGCCTTGAGTCTGTGAGGCTCAGAGTCCTGTAACCAGGGATGTGAAGGTAACAGCTGTATTTAATGTTCAATACCATGTAGTTTACAGAATGCAGTTGTGTATGAGAATACACAACTTCAATCTGGATTTATATTTCATTTTTCCATGCCTGAACTAATAATGCCTGCCGAGGTGGAAGACAGCAGAGTCAAGGAGAGTATAATGGTCATGTAAAGACTTAATGGTCTGGACTTGAAAAAAAAAAACTAAAATTAACTTTATGCACCCTTTCTCTCTTTGCATTTCTTTACCTCTATGTCTAGTTAACTTGACAGTTTCATCTTGACATACAAGAAGAAACTGTCTTAATGGACAAAAAAAAATTGCTTTTCTTTTGAAAACAAGGAAATTTGTAACTTTTGGACGGTAGTGTACATTTTTGGTAAAATACCAGATTGTTATTGTGCAGAATTCAGTCAGCCAGAAATATCTGCTATGTTTTAGAGCATCAAAACTGCAATGTATCATGGCTAAATTGTGACTGACTGAGTGATTTATAATTACTATTGAGTAAGTATATTTGATGCATTGTGATTTGTAGCCTCAACTTGCATATTTAGTCGCCCGCAATATTGAACAAAGCAAACGACAACAAAGAGGGAGACTGAAAACCAAATGAAATGTGCAGAAGATGCATCTCCTGTCCTGTGGTTTTGGCGGGCGATGAGGTGTTGTCATTCCACAGCACTCAATTATCTGGAAAAAGGAAGATGAAAAACAAAACGACAGTTAGAGATTAATTATTCCTCTCCCCACCTGTCTTGGATGGCTCTATATACGGCTGCTTGAATCATCCCTCACGAAAGGCAGGTGTGTCAGGGCGGTGCTAGCCTGCCCAGCAGCCTTTTTTAACCTCTGTAACCTCCCTCATTCCACAGGTCGGCCACGTTCCCTTTCTCTCCTGGTGTGCTCTGTCCATAATGTCCTGATTCCTCCAGCTTCAACCGCCCCTTACGGCGGCTGCGAGACGTGACCCAGGCCCGTGCATTACACTGGCTAATTCCTGTGGAGGAGGCAGTGTGAGAAACAACGCCAGGAAATGGTTCTCACAATGCCCCTCTTTCCAGGGTGAACCACTCCAATACTCCAGACCTGAAACACAGGCACAGAGAGATTTGGGCAGATTAACTTGAAAAATACACATAAAAATGTATCAGTATAAAATATCATGTAATCCTTTTTGATAACTGAATTACTTACGCTTTTAAGATCTAGACATATTAGTAACATTTAAAAACGTAAAACCCTTCGGGCACCTGAGGCCATGAGTTAGAGGATGAATAATGGCAAAATGTCTTGAACATGTCTGACCCATCTGCATGTCTATAACTAAATGAATAACAAAATGAAATTGTAACTGAAAAACCTTGTTATATAATTGTGGTTCTATAAGACTTCTCATGGTTGAAGGGTGTACTTTTTGCCACATGACTTTGCCAAATCCTGAGAAAGCACTTCATTTTACCTTTAAGTACATTTTTGGATCTTCAACGGCATTATGTGTCTTCAGCTTGCCTGCTTTCTTCAAATATGTAAACATGATTTATCTCACAAGATTTAAATTGCCTTTTGGCACTATAAATTATTGTTCCTTAATGTTTTTTTTATATTTATTCTAATGTTATGCAATGTTTTTTCAAGTAAAAAAAAACAATTAAAGCCCAGTTATATACAGCAGCAAAATTCCAGGTGTACTCAAACTTTTCACTTGTTCTACAATTCTGTAAAGGAACTAATTAGAAGTTGTTGTTACTTATCTGTAATCACAGTTAGGTAGTGTAACATAACCTTGGTACTTGTGTAGCTCAAATGGTGGGAACGTTGTCAAGTAGGGCAGTCATGAAGTAAAAATGAAAGCCTGCTTACTGTGTTTGTTGATGATATAACGAATTCCTGCATCTTTGTTTGTGATAGGCCAAGATCCCTCTTGCCTGCCACCTTAACTCAAATCAACTCTCAGGAACAAGGAGAAAGATGATGAGGATCAGTAGTAGGAGAAAGCAGTGTTTGAAAGGACCTAAACAACACCCATTGTGGATCTCTTACAGTAGAGATTAGGTTATGAGGAAGCTAGGGAAACACTGTTGGAAAATCCCAAATGAATGAATAATTCCAAAATCAGGATATCTATATTATGTGTGCAGTATTTTGCTACTATACCATGATATTTCAAAAAATCAGCTGCTTCAGTTGTGCCTTGAGCATTTGAGATTACCTTAACCCAACTAGTCTACCAGTTCAGCTATATTTCTAGCAGCGCCATGAACCCAAATAAGCAAACAAGTTCCGTTGAATTACAAATGAGGTAACCAATATTAATTTCAGATTTATATATATTTTACTGTGCCGTGGTCTGTGAGTTGCAATATTTTCCATGTTATCTCCAGTCATTTGTTGTAGATACTGTTTTTATCATGCCGTATAGATACGGTTTTGTAGCAAAAACTGAATTTGGGTTAGGTTTTTAGTGGCTCTTTCATGGATGCAATTCGGTCCCAAATGTTCACCAAAAAGATCTTGTTTGTTCTCAAAAGACCATCATGTTACGTCTGCCCCTGCCATCCTCTCTACTTCTCATCCTGTGTCTCCCTAAACCTGCCACCACTCCCCCAGTGCTCTTTCCCTCTTTATGGTGGTTGTGTGAGTGGAGACAGGTGTGCTGGAGGCAAAGCAGATCCCCACCAGCTGCAATAATCAAGACCTCTACAAATACTCAGCCGTGCCACTTCCATGCTGCCAGGTCATAGCTTCCGCTCAGTCAGTCTGCATTTCAAGCCGTTTATGACTAAATATAATCTTGATCTCCTGTTGTGCCCGTGTCCCCTAGCCTGATGCTGTCTTGCTCTCTGCTACAGATCTGTCTGCTCTGTCTCCGGTCCCTGTCTCCAGTTCATCATCTCCTCCGCTTCCCTGCCCTGGACTGCCGCTCTATTGCTTCCTCAGATTCCGCTCCGGACCTGCTTCCCAGCCCCTGCTCCCCTGCCTTCCAATAAATACCTTAGTTCTCTTATCCCTCTCTGAGCCTGCATTTGGGTTCACCTATTCTGGCCCTCGTGGTAATTACATTCTTAAAGATGCAATAATGAAATAAATTATCTAGGCTAAACAACTGAGAACAGGCTTTTATGAGGCTTTTATTATTATGTCCAGACATGCAGGCTATTGTACACAGCCCTAAAAATATTAGTTAGATAATTAAAGCCAAGTCAGCTCTAAAAGAAAAAAAAACAATAGTTCTATAATTGGCTACATTAAAATAATGATTTGACCCAAAAAGTATGAAGGGACAGTCACTGAAGATGAAATTGTTAACTATTAAAATAGAAAGAAATACATGCAGCTTCTTCATAACATATGTCATATAAGTTGATTAGTCTATTAAAAAAGAAAATATTGCTTATTGAATTTCCATGCCAGGTTCAGATTAAATAGAGCTTTGTCTAGTTGATACAAGATTAGAAGATTATGCCTCAAAATGGTGTCAATAACAGTTGAATAATTAAACAATAGTCTGGAACGACAATCTTCATAAAAGAAACCCTATTAAGTTAGTCCTATAAAACTCATGAAAGTCAACCGATCTGCTTCAAAGATTCCTATCGCTACTCCGCCCTGCACTCTCAGGGCGCATATACTATCAAAACCAGTCATGAGTCACCAAACAAGCCCAGTCTTGATTACTAGGTTGACGTTCCTGTTATTAATCCCATGGCATGAAAAACAGTTTAAACATATCATAACGTGTGTGTGTGTGTACCTGGAACACAAAGCTGTTGGCCCCTGCTTTGGCCCCTGGCCTGGAGTCACCGACAGTTGTGCGCTGCCATAGAACACTGACAGAGAAAAAAAGAGTAATTCAGTAGATACTCTTATCCAGAGGTACAGATAGTTATCCTACCAGTGGTCATATTAGTAGTAGCTGCTGTTACGAACAGTTGGAGCGGTTGTAGTAGTAGGAGGGGAAGGAGTAGGAGTACTAGGAGCAGTGTTAGGAGTAGTAAGGAATGAGGAGGCGTAAAACAAACATACAGTGAGAGCAGCGATGGCTCCTCCACTCACTCTCAATGCCAGTGAGCTTTATACATTTCAGGTACCCAACAACGTCCTCAGCCAACCACACCTCCGACTGACAAAGCTATCACCCAGTGCCCTGCCATCGCTTGTCTGGAGTGGAACACACTGGCCACCCATTCAGCTGGCCACCTAATTCTCCCCTCGTTTATACTCAGGGAACCTACGCCTATCAACCACTTGGTCAAACTGGCTACAGTACGAAATAATTACTTTGTTTCCATGCGATACAGCATGTCTCACTGGTGATGGTTGGGTGTAGTCTGGCTGCAACATTTATTTACAGTTGTGCTCATAAGTTTGCATACCCTGGCCGAAATTGTGAAATTTTGGCATTGATATAAAAAAATATGACCGATCATGCAAAAAAAAAAATTATTTTCGCCATTTATTATCACACAGTTGTTGTCAATGATTTTGGTAGCTCTCAGGTGGATGCACTGAGCAGGCTAGATACTGAGCCATGGGGAGCAGAAAAGAACAAGGCCTATAGGGAACAGAATACCATGTCCACTGTCAAGCATGGTGGTGGTTCACTGATGTTTTGGGGGTGTATGAGCTCTAAAGGCACAGGGAATCTTGTGAAAGTTGATGGCAATGAATGCAGCATGTTTTTAGAAAATACTGGCAGACAATTTGCATTCTTCTGCATGAAAGCTGCACATGGGACGCTCTTGGACTTTCCAGCACGACAATGACCCTAAGCACAAGGCCAAGTTGACCCTCCAGTGGTTACAGCAGAAAAAAGTGAAGGATCTGGAGTGGCCATTACAGTCTCCTGACCTTAATATCATCGAGCCATTCTGGGGAGATGCAAGACGACCATGCAAGACGACCAAAGACTTTGCATGACCTGGAGGCATTTTGCCAAGATGAATGGGCAGCTATACCACCTGCAAGAATTCAGGGCCTCATAGACAACATTAACAAAAGACTGCACGCTGTCATTGATGCTAAAGGGTGCAAACACAGTATTAAGAACTAAGGGTATGCATTCTTTTGAACAGGGGTCAGTTTATTTTTTTCTTTGTTGCCATGTTTTGTTTTATGATTGTGCCATTCTGTTATGACCTACAGTTGAATGTGAATCCCATAAGAAATAAAATACATGTGTTTTGCCTGCTCACTCATGTTTTCTTTACAAATGGTACCAATTCTCCAAGGGTTTGCAAACTTTTGAGCACAACTGTAAAATGGTTTGCTTCATTGTTTCGGGGGTAATGTGTTACTACGAATGCTGAATCTTTAAACCAAAGAAAAGCAGAGAGCATACCTTGAGCTACACTATATGGCCAAAAGTATGTGGACACCCCCAGTAATTATTGAGTTCAGGTTTTTCAGCCACACCCATTGCTCACAGTTGCATAAAATCCAGCACATAGGCATGAAATCTCAACAGACAAACATTGGCAGTACAATGGGTCAAACGTAGCAATGTCATAGAATGCCATCTTTGCCACAGGTCAGTTCATGAAATTTCTGCCCTACTAGATCTGCCCCGGTCAACTGTAAGTGCTATAATTGTGAAGTGGAAGCATCTAGGAGCAACAACAGCCCAGACACAAAGTAGTAGACCATGCAAGGTCACCGAGTGCTGAAGCGTGTAGCGTGTAGAAATCGCCTATCATCTGTTGTGTCACTGACCACAGAGTTCCAAATTTCCTCTGGAAAAAGCATCAGCACAAGAACTGTGCATCGGGAGCTTCAGAAAATTGGTTTCCAAGGCCGAGCAGCTGTATTGCTGTAAGCCTCACATCAACATGCACAATGCCAAGCGTCGGCAGGAGTGGTGTAAAGCACGCTGCCACTGGACTCTGGAGCAGTGGAAACGTGTTCTCTGGAGTGATGAATCACACTTCACTATCTGGCAGTCTGATGGACAAATCTGGGTGTGATGGATTCTAGGAGAACGCTAGCTATCGTAATGTATAGTGCCTACTCTAAAGTTTGGTGGAGGAGGGATAATAGTCTGGGGCTGTGTTTCAGGGTGTGGGCTAGGCCCCTTAGTTCCAGTGAAGGGTCACATTAATGATACAGGATAAAAAGATATTTTAGACAATAGGATGCTTCCAACTTTATGGCAATAGTTTGGGGAAGGTACTTTCCTCTTCCAGCAATGACTGTGCCTGTGCACAAACCGGGGTCCATAAAGACATGGTTCAACGAGGTTGGTGTAGAGGAACTCGAGTGGCCTGCACTCAACCCCACTGAACACCTTTGGGATTAATTGGAACGGCGATTGGAATGAGATGTCCAACAAGCTCATATACAGTGAGGGAAAAAAGTATTTGATCCCCTGCTGATTTTGTACGTTTGCCCACTGACAAAGAAATGATCAGTCTATAATTTAAATAGTAGGTTTGTTTGAACAGTGAGAGACAGAATAACAACAAAAAAATCCAGAAAAACGCATGTCAAAAATTTTATAAATTTTCCCTCACTGTAGGTGTGATGGTTGGGTGTCCACATACTTTTGGCCATTTAATGTAAATGTGTTGTGTCCAACCTGTGTGAAAAACCCTAGTCCCTGTTTTAAAAACCTTGCATCTGTTTTTATTGGATACTAAATCCTAAAAGTGCCTCATGCAAATGCTGTCTCTTCAGACGTTTTCTGAAGGCTCTGTGAAATCCCTTGTTATAACTTGCATGTCTGCTGACGATTGAGCCACAGAAGAACAGTGCTGGAGTAAAACACACACTCTTCCAGACGTTCTTTCCTACCCTTCAGCATATTTATTATTTATTATTATTATAAATACATACATTTTCTAAACCAATTATGGAAGTGGTCTAGGTGGTAACAAGTACCAACCCGAATAGATTTTTCAGCGACGTTCAGCAATGTTAAATCTAATGCTTTGGTTGTTTTCTAATATTTTCTTGGTACTCGCTAATGTGTCTTTGATGCGTAAATGCTCCTGACAAAGATGGAAATAATCGTTTTCAGACATTAATCAGCTACACTTACTGATCAGCTTGTTTGATTGCTGTTGCTTCATGTACCGTTTGGTTTGTTGTTGTGAATTATAGCGCTTTGGTACTACGTTATGTGTGTTCTTGGTTTGATTAGTTGAAGGCATTTTCATTTGAAGACTGAATTCTGTATATACAGAGAGTTTGAAGTTCAGATCTTTTTAACTATAATATTTCATATACACCTCTGGAGAAAAATAAGAGACCACCCTGAATTTTTCTTAAATCAGCATCTCTACATGTATGGCAGCCATTCCATTCCAGTGTCTGTTAAATTCCAACACAGGCACACCTCATTTTACTTAATGAGGTACTGATTAGGTGATTACCTGTACCAAATCGAATTTAACAAGGAAAAGTATAAAAACCACTGCTGTGGTCATCACTATCCTCTTGCAATAGGACCAGCTGGATGGCAAAAACAGTGCAAGTAGTACCTCAAAGGTAATTTGAATTAAAAAATAACTATTCAGCATGACAAAAGAGTTGAAAAGACAAGCTTTGAGTGAGGAAAAGAAGGGTTCAATTCTGGCTTTACTGGCAAAGGGATACAGTGAGCGTCAGGTTGCTTCCATCCTCAAAATTTCAAAGACGGCAGTTCATAAGAACAAGGTCAAGCAACAGACATTAGGGACAACAAAGCTACAGACTGGCAGAGGGCGAAAATGACTGTCCACTGACCGAGATGACTGTCAACTCATTCGAATGTCACTCAACAACCGTAGGATGACATCAAATAACCAACAAAAAGAATGGCAAACAGCAGCTAGGGTGAAGTGCACGGCGAGGACGGTTCAAAACAGGCTCCTAGGGGCAGGACTGAAGTTGTGCAAAGCTAGAAAAAAGCCCTTCATCAATGAGAAGCAAAGAAGAGCCAGGCTGAAATTTGCAAAAGACCATAAGGATTGGACCGTAGAGGAATGGAGTAAGGTCATGACTTCTCTGACGAGTCAAATTTTCAGCTTTGCCCAACACCTGGTCGTCTAATGGTTAGACAGAGACCTGGAGAGGCCTACAAGCAACAGTGTCACGCACCCACTGTGAAATTTGGTGGAGGATCGGTGATGATCTGGGGATGCTTCAGCAAGGCTGGAATCGGGCAGATTTGTCTTTGTGAAGGACACATGAATGAAGCCAAGTACAAGGTTATCCTGGAAGAACACCTGCTTCCTTCTGCTCTGACAATGTTCCCCAACTCTGAGAATTGGTTTTTCCAGCAGGACAATGCTCCATGCCACACAGCCAGGTCAATCAAGGTGTGGATGGAGGACCACCAGATCAAGACCCTGTCATGGCCAGCCCAATCGCCAGACCTGAACTCATTGAAAACCTCTGGAATTTGATCAAGACGAAGATGGATGGTCACAAGCCATCAAACAAAGCTGTGCTACTTGAATTTTTGTGCCAGGAGTGGCATAAAGTCACCCAACAGCAATGTGACAGACTGGTGGAGAGCATGCCAAGACACATGAACGCTGTGATTAAAAATCAGGGTTATTCCACCAAATATTGATTTCTGAAAGTTAAAACATTAGTATTTTGGTGTTGAAAAATGAATATGAATTAGTTTTCTTTGCATTATTTGAGGTCTGAAAACAATGCATCTTTATTTGGTTATTTTGACCAGTTGTTATTTTCTACAAATAAATACTCTAAATGAAAATATTTTTATTTGGAATTTAGGAGTAATGTTGTCAGTAGTTTATAGAATAAAACAAAACTGTTCATTTTACTCAAACACATATCTATGAATAGTAAAACCAGAGAAACTGATAATTTTGCAGTGGTCTCTTAATTTTTTCCAGAGCTGTATTTAAATTTAACACTCTTGTAAACGTTATATATAATGCTTTATTTTGGACAAATATGTAATTTAGAGAAAAGCAAAAATGAAAAATACTGACTCCAAATCCTACATTTTTTGTTACAACAGTGCAAATTTTACGACCAGAAATACATTTGCATATCAACTTGCTGAACAACAATGTTGGCTCTGAGGCAACTCAAAGGCGGTTTCTTGGAAGACATGGTTCACCTTCTTCCTGCAGTAGGACTCAACTTAACTTAGCCCTAATGCCTAACCCCTGTAATTATAATGAATATTTTACATTATGAAATCTCATATTTTAGGCTGTACTAATTGAGAGCTAGGCCACTGCTTTACGCTGAAAATGACAATCTCCTTGATATAATCCTCATCAGGGTCTTGAATTGACTGCAGTTTGGCGCCATAACCACTCACCTTCAATGGCTACTGGCATTTGTCATGCCGGGCAGGGTTGGGTAGGTTACTTTTTAAATGTAATCCGTTACAGTTACAAGTTACCTGTCCACATTTGTAATCAGTAACGTAACTGTTTGATTATTCAAACTCAGTAACGTAATCTGATTACTTTGAATTACATTAAGAGGCATTAGAAAACGCGTTTGCAATCGTGAACACCCGAACACAAATACGTTTTACTAGCGCGAACGTAACCTGCGATTATTAGGGCTACCAGCGATGAATTTTCAAAACGTAAATGAAAGAAATAAACTGTGACTATACTTCCAATGCTAACCAATGAACGCAATTGTCTGAGATGCAAAGCAGGCAGAATCACATGGCCTACCTGTATGGACGGCTACAGCTAACAATTCCTGAGTTGTTCAGTGCAACTCTTCCTGGCATTGTTCGGTGCATTTGACAAATAAATCTTGAAACCTGAAAAAAAAACTTGTCGCCTATCATTGTTCTCAAAAAGATGCGTTGATAGGTGATAACTGAACCACATTTTATATGGGTCGGCTAATATTAGCTATCGTAGATATACTCTGTTTTTACCAGCCACCCAACCAACTAAAATTAAACTAGCGCATCATCTGTCACTAATCTGCGCGCCCACCTTTGCTCGCATGATGATCACACACAACTGAGGCGCGCAAATGTTATTTTCATTCAAAACATTTCAAAATAAAATCAAGTACGCAACGTGTCATAACTATTTCCCGCACCTAATCTTTTTCAGTTGAAGTAATCCAAAAGTAATCATACATTTTTTCAAAAGTATCTGTAATCCGATTACAATATTTTAGTTGGTAATGTAACGGATTACAGTTACTGATTTTTTTTAATCCGATACATGTAACAGATTACTTGTAATCCGTTACTCCCGAACTCTGATGCCGGATGAATCTCGATTTCAACTAATAATTATTTTTAATTTTTGCATGTTGCATTTATATTTTTTTTGTTGTGAAAACTGGGGACGGAATTGTAAAATCCCGATATTAAAAAGTTAAACAATATTGAATAGGGACTGAACTTTGTAAGTAATGAACAAAGTAAAGTGCAGTGCTTTGTTTAGCCATATGTAATTATGTTAATAAAATAAAGTATTCTGAAACATAAAGGCATTCACAAAAGTTTTCTTGATTAAATGTTTATTAAGAGCCAATGCTTACCCCGCAGAATGGTATGATGTTTATTTTCATTATTCTAGTGGGTATTTCTTTTTTTTTTTTAAAAGATTATTTTACAGTGCCTTAAAAAAGTATATCAATGGAACAAACAGGGAGAGAAGGGAGAGTGAGAGAAAATGAGGGAGAGAAAGAGGAATGTTTTCAGACATTAATCAGCTACACTTACTGATCAGCTTGTTTGATTGATATTGTTTGATGTACCATGTGGTTTGTTGTTGTGAATTATGGTGCTTTGGTACTACGTCATGTGTCTTTTCAATTGAAGACTGACTTCTGAATATACAGAGAGTTTGAAGTGAATAACCTTTTAAAGATAATATTCAATATAAATGTAATATTTAAATAAACATTATATATAATGTTATAGTTTGGACTACTTTTTTAATCTATTTTGAGATAAGCGAAAATTAAAATGATTGACTCCAAACCCTACCCTTTTTGTCTCAACCGTGTACGTTTTACAACCAGAAATACGTTTACATATCAACTTGCTGAACAACACTGTTGGCCCTGAGTCAGCATACCCGAAGGCAATTACTTGGAAGAGACGGTTCACCTTCTTCCTCTGAACTACTCCAACAACACTGGTGGGTATTTGTAAAACTGAATCAGTTAGGAGGAGGGATAGAGGTTATGTCATATTCTGTTGACAGCTTTTATCTTTCACTACAACTGAGGAAGCAAGGAAGATAAGAACATTACAGCATCATATCATCATTGTCCTACAAGTAAGTAAATATGTGTGTTTGTATGCGCATTGTTGGATGGTTTTGACATTAAAATGTGGAGTACCATTGTCTATGAACACAAACAGTGGACTAACCTGTCTAGAGATATAAAATTGTCTTATTGTGATATTTGGTGAAGGGCTGGAGAAAAAGCCTGCATCCACCATTCAAGCTGGCCACCATTCATTAGACAATGCATTTGCTGTCTTTGAGTTAATGTTACAATTCTATATTATATAGATGTATATATATTTACTAATGAGTTTTGCTCATAAGTTTGCATACCATGGCAGAAATTGTGAAATTTAGGCATTGATTTTGAAAATATGACCGATCATGCAAAAAAAATGACTTTTATTTAAGGATAGTGATCATATGAAGCCATTTATTATCACATAGTTGTTTAGCTCCTTTTTAAATCATAATAACAGAAATCACGCAAATGGCCCTGATCAAAAGTGTACATACCCTTGAATGTTCGGCCTTACACACATACAAGGTGACACACAGGTGAAAATGGCGAAAGGTGAATTTCCCACGCCTGTGGCTTTTTAAATTGCAATTAGTGTCTGTGTATAAATAGTCAATGAGTTTGTTAGCTCTCAAGTGGATGCACTAAGCAGGCTAGATACTGAGCCATGGAGAGCAGAAAATAATTGTCAAAAGACCTGCATAACAAGGTAATGGAACTTTATAAAGATGGAAAAGGATATAAAAAGATATCCAAAGCCTTGCAAATGCCAGTCAGTACTGTTCAATCACTTATTTAACAAGTGGAAAATTCTGGGATTGCTTGATACCTAGCAAAGGTCAGGAAGACCAAGAAAGATTTCAGCCAAAACATCCAGAAGAATTGTTCAGGATACAAAGAAAAAACCACAGGTAACCTCAGGAGAAATACAGGCTGCTCTGGAAAAAGACGGTGTGGTTGTTTCAAGGAGCAGAATAGGACGATTGTCATGTTACGGTGAGCAGCAGCACCACCGTTCCGTGCACTCTCAGTTCCCATCACTCATGAACACATCCCGGACTTGTTCTGTGTCACATGTCGTTAACCTTGCACACCAGGTCCCTATCACATAATTTGTAAGTGTTTAAATGTTTCCCCTCTGCTCCCTGCATTTGGGGATTGTTGTTGTGTTTGAGGTTGTCGTGTGTGTTGCTGTCACATGTAAGTTTTGTTAGAACCATTGAGTACAGTTGTTTTGCTGCTGAAGTCAGCCCTTTCTTTTGTTGTTTGGTCGTGCTTGCTATTTGTTTAATTAAAGCCAAAAACCGACCGCATTCTGCGTGCGCCTGGTTCCTTACCCCTGCAACCCCGACGTGACAACGATACTTGAACAAAAATTTGCTGCATGGTCGAGTTGCCAGAAAGAAGCTTTTACTGCGACAATGCCACAAAAAAGCCCGGTTACAATATGTCTGACAACACCTTGACATGCCTCACAGCCTCTGGCACACAATAATTTGGAGTGATGAGACCAAAATAGAGCTTTATGGTTACAACCATAAGCACTATGTTTGGAGAGGGGTCAACAAGGCTTATAGTGAACAGAATACCATTCCTACTGTGAAGCATGGTGGTGGCTCACTGATGTTTTGGGGGTGTGTGAGCTCTAAAGGCACAGGGAATCTTGCGAAAATTGATGGCAAGATGAATGCAGCATGTTATCAGAAAATACTGGCAGACAATTTGCATTCTTCTGCATGAAAGCTGCACATGGGACGCTCTTGGACTTTCTAGCACGACAATGACCCTAAGCACAAGGCCAAGTTGACCCTCGAGTGGTTACAGCAGAAAAAGTTGAAGATTCTGGAGTGGCCATTACTGTCTTCTGACCTTAATATCATTGAGCCACTCTGGGGAGATCTCAAACGTGCGGTTCATGCTAGATGACCAAAGACTTTGCATGACCTGGAGGCATTTTGCCAAGATGAATGGGCAGCTATATCACCTGCAAGAATTCAGGGCCTCATAGACAACTATCACAAAAGACTGCATGCTGTCATTGATGCTAAAGGGGGCAATACACAGTATTAAGGGTATGCAGACTTTTGAACAGGGGTCAGTTCATTTTTTTTCTTTGTTGCCATGTTTTGTTTTATGATTGTGCCATTCATGTTTCATTCACTTTTTCCATTGAGTGAAAAATCCATGTTTGAATGATGTTGTTTACAACAACAAAAATAGGGTCTGGAAATATTAACTTCTGGGATTTCTGACAAAGAAAAAAGAATGGTTGTAGAAGTATTTTTGAAAATGAGTGGGAGATTTGGAGCATTTTATAACATGCTTGTAAACTTTATAACGTTAATATTCTGTTAAATTATACCTTAATAATGTTGTTAACGCATTATCCTCATATTTGTGGCAGGAGCTTGATAATATACATTTTTTAGTTTACAGGTTTTAGCTAGTGTACTGATTTTCTACACTACTGTATTTAAAAATCCAAAATGTTTTGGGAGAACAGAGAAAGCAAGTTTTACTTTAACCATAATACCTGAAAAAAGGATACCTAAAGAAACCTCTTTTATACCTTTTAAAAATAATCAAATATAAGAATAGTATGTCTGAAAAGATTGACCTCACTGGATTGCTGTAGTTGGTGGAAATACAGCCTTGTGAAGTTTTCCATTTGGTTGATAAATAAAAATGGACTCCCATAAAATTATAAAGGTTATTAAACAATTTTAGACCAGACAAAGTATATGCGTGTATTTGCTAATCACCTCACCCCTGTGGCAGCTAGATATTGTACTTCTAGGGGATCCCCCAAATGTTTTTTTTGTTTTGTTACAGGGGATATTGGAATAGCATTGCCCCTGAAATGAATGAATCTGTGTCCAAGCGTGGTATAAAATGCTCCCAAACTCCAAACCAACTCATATTACAGCAGAATCGTTTTCTGGATAAAGACCCTGCGCTACTCCCCTCTGCTGCTATGTCATAAGTCTACGTTTAAATGATCCTGTTCGTTAATTTGGTGTGTTTAGGAGCATTTTTGGCATGTCCTGGCTGTGCCCCTAGCCATCTCTGCACTAAGCTGGGGGCCACAGTCAGGACCTGACAGAAAGAGATGCCTCTAGGCATCTCTACAGTTGTTTTTTTTCTTTCCCCAATTGGAGGCAGCTGTTCATCGTTGCCTCCAATTGGGGATCCTATTTAAGTTCAGTCCTTGTCCACACATGGTGTGGAGTATTGTTTGTGCCTGCTGTATTCTGGCGTTAGGCAAAAAAAAAAACAAAAAAAAAAATATATATATATAATTCTTTGTTTTGGGTTTTCTTTTCTTCATTAAAACATGGATTACTACAGCTCCATCTCTGCGCCTGTGTCCAGCCTCCACAACCATGACAATTTTAGAACATGCTTAGAAATAAGTTAATATCATTTTGTATTCTGTGGTAAGAAATTGTGACAGTCAATTATATCTATAGTGAAGAAAATAAAAAAAGAAATGGCCTGTGTACATGCACAGAAGTGAAAAATGTGAACTCGAGGAAATGTTTTATTGTGATCTTTTTTTGCTCCTTTCTGGGATTCTTACTAATGTCCAGAGTTTAACAACATAGCACTTGCAATCTACTTTCATTCTAAATCCTTTGTGTGAATATTCCTTGTATTCAGTAAACCACAATGGCTCCAACCATTAAGAAGCTGCTTTTAGAAACTCTAGAGGAGCTGGTTGAAGATGAGCTGAAGAGATTCAAGTGGCACTTGGCAGAAGGTGTGCTGGAAAACTTTCCTCATATTCGAAAGAGTCAACTAGAAAAAGCTGATAGGCAGGATACTGTAGATAAGATGGTGAAGACCTATGGCCATGAGGGAGCTGTGGAAATTTCACTGGAGATCCTGAGGAAGATGAACCAGAATGATCTTGCTGAGAAGCTTCATGGAGACAGCCAAACAGGTAACAACTCCCATAAGGTTTAATGAATGTTCATCAATATACTGATCTCTGGCAAGGTTTCAAGAACATACAATAGAATGAGCCTAGTCGTTGGCTCTCATTGATCAGTATCAAGTAGAAACTATTCTGCATTTGTACTCAGTGGCGACCTGCACATAATGGTTTTAGGGGAGGAACCCCACTTTTGATTGTAAAATATTAAAACAAATATACGTTTATTTCTTATATTATGGATAATCATACAAATTCTGATAAGTCTGGCAAATGTGTTGATATTTTACTGTTTAAAAAAATATTAAAATCAAGTTTTTCAGTTACACTACTGTTCAAAAGATTGGGGTCACTTAGAAATGTCCTTGTTTTCCTTGAACACACTTTTACACATCCTGGAAATATGAATACTATTGTATAATGGTGTTTATGAATTTGTGAAATGCATGCATGAAGAATTCCTGCCAGATTTCCACAGATAATGAACCAAACTCCCCCAGTTAGTACGCAATGAGTTCTGATACTGTATGAACTTGAATCTGTTGAATCTACTTAAACTACCTGTCTACTTTTAGTGATTAGATATGTGCTATGAGCTTCATTTTCCAATTCACTTCCATTCAAAAGTTTGGGGTCATTTAGAAATGTCCTTGTTTTCCATGAAAACATAAATGAAATGAGTTTGAATAGGAAAGATAGCAAAATGAATATGAAATATGGTCATTGACAAGGTTAGGAATAATGATTTTTAATTGACATAATAATCATGTCTTTTAAACTTTCGTCAAAGAATCCTCCATTTGCAGCAATTACAGCCCTGAAGACCTTTGGCATTCAAGTTGTCAGTTTGTTGAAGTAATCAGAAGAAACTTCTCATGCTTCTTGAAGCCAGTCCTACCACAGGTGGGACTGGCTACAGCAGACCGAGTTCTCTGCGGAGAAGAACAACGTCATGTGGAAGCCAATGGTGGACTCCTGGAAGGTGCTGATGCCACCACTGCACATCAAAATGGGCCTTATGAAACAATTTGTCAGCGCTCTAGATGAGTCGGCAGCCTTCAAGTACCTTCAAGACTTCTTCCTTAAGCTGTCTGAGGCAAAGGTCAAAGCCAGTGTCTTTGTCAGATCACAAATAAAGAAGATCCTGGAGTGCAATGAATTCCCCAAGAAGCTCACTAGTAAGGAGAAAGCAGCTTGGAACAGCTTTGTCGCAGAGGTTTGGGGCTTCCTGGTCAATCACAAGCCGAGAAGTATATGGCGCTGCTTGAGACTCTGGTGAAGAACTACAGCACAAGGGGCTGGTGGATGTCCCTCAAAGTCCATATCCTTGATGCTCATTAGGGATGCACTGATACCACTTTTTTTCAGACCGAGTATGAGTACTTATATTTGGGTACTTGCCGATACCGAGTACCGATACCAAGTACTCAAAGCTGCACTGGGTAGGATTTTTTTCAGTAAAAAAACAAAAGTTTTGGCCCCTATAAACATGTTGTGGTTCTCTATGTTAATTTACTTTAAGCTCTAACCATTTCTCAATGTGCTCCACATTATAATATTCTTTACCTTATATAATGTATTATTTAAATAGTAATTTGTTTAATTTATTTTTTACCCGAAATAGTTTTTTCTTTGAAAATATAAACAATACACACAACCCATCGCAGACTTTTATTTTGAAGGCAAAATACGAAAACCAAAGGTCTTTTGCCGCTGCTGCTGCCGCATTAATAGAGTATTGTTGCCTGCAAGACGCTAATCCATTGTAGTTATCGAGTAGTGGCAGTTAGCGTCTTACCTTTGGTTGACGATGGCTACCTTTATATCAATGTGACTGCCCCTTACTGACCGTTCAACGCAAACGTGTGCATGCACAGACACAGCCAGTTACTTTTCTCTGAACTCACTATCTAGTTTGATACTCTGAACGTGCAGGACTGCACGTTGTTGCTCTGCTCTGGAGCTCGTTCGATAGTAAACTGCGCGATTCATTGAATCTTTTCATACTCTGCTCTTTCATTTATTTCTGCCCGCGGGCTGTCTCTGGAAATTTTATTTCGCTTCTCCAGTGTTGAAGTTAGCTGTTGTTGTGGTTCTGCACTGCTAGCGTTAGCATACTCATTGAACTCTGCGCTGTGTTGTGTCTAACGATATTTTATCAAATTGCTTATGTTAACTTAGTGTTTTTCTTTTCCTACTCGACAATTTAGCAGAGCAGAGCTTGTACTCTACTTGTGTAATTGCTGACATCTGCGTCTTCCTGCTCTACCAATCTGAGTTCTATATTCTATGCTTATGCGGCCAGAGGCGACACAACCATCGAGTTTCACTTAATGTTTCCATGACGTGGACTCGGTTCGTGGTATCGGCATATTTCTGTGAGTACAAGTACATGAGCCCAGTAACGGGCCCGATACTGGTATCGGTATCGCTGCATCCCTAATGCTCATCTTGACAAATTCAAGAACATGGGAGCGTACTCTGAGAACCAAGGCGAGTGCTTCCACCAGGATATACTGGACTTTGAACGCCGCTGCAGTATAACAAGAACATGGGAGACTACATTTGGGGGGCTGTTTTGTGAAAATGATTTACAGTATAATTGTAAATCTCGAAAAACTACTCACTTCTAAATCTTTTGTAGTCATTTTTGTTACTTCAGTATAAATACATGTTAATTTGGATTCATTTGTTTTTATTATGACTTTATGGGCGCGAAAAGACCCGTTTTCTCATTGGAAATGGGTAAATTTCAAAATATCACTGTCCTGATCACAAAAGCAAAGTTTGTGGGGAATAATAGCCATTTTGTATACTTTTTAGGCATAAGCAGTTTTGAAATAAGACTTACTACCCAGGAACAAAAATATAAGTGTAATCAACCGTTTCCAGCTACAATAGACATTTACAACATTAACGATGTCTACACTGTACTTCTGATCAATTTGACATTTTAATGGACATAAAAATTGATTTTCTTTCCAAAACAAGGACATTTCTAAGTGACCCCAAATCTTTGAACGGTAGTGTTCCATACAAGATAACCAGTACATCTGCATCAAACCACAGAGGATAGAGGAAGAAGTTGGAAAAATATACTCTACTGGATTGGAAGAAAAGGGTGGCTGCACACTTCGGGAATAGTGGTGAAAGCTAACTATTTACAAAGCTGTTAGCCAAAGCTTACATAGTCTAGCTCCTTGCTAAGATGTAACATTTTTTTAAACAAATTGACTATCAAGTTGAACGTCTGAGCTGGCAGGGAATACAAAACCAAAGATTTAGAGAATCTGAACTGTTTAGCACTGTACAATAAATGAAAGACCAGTGCAAGATTTCCCACCACAATGTAAGTCATTTTTCCGGTTTCTTGTTTGACAACATGTTTCAGCTACATTATCTAGACTGTTTGGTCACTCTACCATAAAATCCTGATTAGTGGAGTGTTTCAGAGATGGTTGTGTTAACTCTTAAAGGAATAAGTCTTACCAACTATAGTTAATTTGGGGCATTTTGACATGCGAATAGGCATGGTTGTACATGAGCACCTAGTCTGAGAACAAGTGGCATTTGTCAATTAAGATTTCCTTCACATGTGCATAAAACGGTTGTAGGGTAGTTTTGACTTTTTCTATTCATATTCTCAATTTCGTACTTAAGTACAGGATACTGCAGTGTCTATGCAATATTGATAATTAAGGGCCCCTGGACTTTAAAACTACTTTTAATCAACACTTTTAATCAACACACTCTCCATTTACAGCTACAATCACACTGCATCGTCAAGCAACCCCGCCGAATCCACCGAAATTATGTAAATACAGATTTTTTTTTTAATAAGGGACAATAGTGGTGGTATACTTAGGTCTTAATAACTGTAACCTCATGGATGAAATTCAATTTGTTTCTTCTATGTGCAGCAAGCTTCCTGATGCTGTTTGGATGTGCCAGTCCTTCAACCTTGAATGGAGGAAAATCAGAAAACGGAAGGAGATCCAAGCAGAAAAGAAAAAGTAATACATAGATGTGACAGCAAGTAACAATGCTGATTAATTTTGACATACACTAAATATTGTAAAGTATAATTAGTCTGGTTAATGTTTAGTAGACTTGGAAAAGATTCAATCTAATCTATTGTGCATTCTTCCTATTTGTTAAAAGCTGTTGAAAAGCCATCTAAGACCCTCCAAAAGGAACTAAAATCCAATCTGGTCAAACAAGGAAATGAAAATCTTAACATGGTCTATACAGAGCCTTGCATCACAGATGGTGGAAGCGATGATGTTAGTAATGAACCTGATGTTGGACAGATTGAGACATTATCTAGAACACCAGCAAAACAAAAGATGCCCCTCAATTACAATAACATCTTTCAAACCTCATCTGGAGCAGACGGATATATCAGAACTCTAATGACAAAGGGAGTTGCTGGTATTGGGAAAACTGTGTCAGTGCAGAAGTTCATTCTTGACTGGTCTGAAGGAAAAGCCAATCAGGATCTTCAGTTCATATTTCCAATTACTTTCCGGGATCTGAATTCACTGAAGGAGAAAAAACTCAGTTTGATTGAACTTCTGAATCACTTTTTTGTGGACATCAAAGAATCAGCGATGTCTAATTATGATGATGTCAACGTTTTGTTCATCTTTGATGGTCTTGATGACTTTGAACATCCTCTTGACTTCCAGAGCATTGAGACCTGTTGTGATGTCAGAGAGTCTACCTCTGTGGATGTGCTTTTGATAAACCTCATCAAGGGGAATCTGCTTCCTTATGCTCAAATTTGGATAACCTCCCGACCTGCAGCAGCCAATCGCATCCCTCCTGAATACATTGACTATGTGATGGAAGCACAAGGATTCAATGACCTTCAGAAGGAAGAGTATCTCAAGAAGAGAATTAATGATGATAGCCTGGCCAAAAGGGTCATCGAACACATTAAGTCATACAGGGGCCTCTACATGATGTGCAACATACCAGAGTTCTGTTGGATTTCTGCCACAGTACTGGAGAAAATGGGAGTTGAACCAGAGAGTAGAGAGATGCCAAAGACTATCACTCAGATGTATGGGCAGTTCCTAGCATTTCAGAAGAAGGGTTGTGAAGAAAGTTGTGTGGATCCTCTGTGGACAAAGGAGAGCATCCTGTCCATAGGTAAACTGGCATTCCAACAGCTGGATAAAGGCAATCAGATATTCTTTGAGGAAGACCTGAAAAACTGTGGAATTGATGATAGTGAGATCAATTTGTACTCAGGTGTGTGCACACAACTTTTTGTGGAGAATTGTGAGCAGACCCAGGGAAAGGTGTTTAACTTTAAACATCCAAGCGTTCAGGCATTTCTGGCAGCTCTCTATGTGTTTCTCTCCTTCAGACTGGGTGTGAATCTAATGTCCAAACAGAAAACAGACAACCGTGCAAACATTTTCTATAAAGATGCAGTGGACAAGGCTTTGAAGAGTGAGAGTGGACATCTGGACTTGTTTCTACGCTTCCTATTGGGCCTCTCACTGGAGTCCAATCAGGGTCTCCTACAAGGCTTTCTGACAGAGACTAGAAGCAGCTCAAAGAACATTGAAGAAACAATAAAGTACATCAAAGAGAAAATCAGAAAAAATCCCTATCCAGAAAGCTGCATCAATCTTTTCATATGTTTGACTGAGCTGAATGACCATTCCCTAGTGGAGGATATCCAAAGGTTTTTGAGCTCAGGAAGTCTCTCAGAAACCAAACTGTCAGCTGCACAATGGCGAGCTCTGGTTTTTGTGTTGCTGACTTCAAGTGAGGAGCTGGAGGAGTTTGACCTGAGAAAATACTGTAGATCAGAGGATGGTCTTCTTAGAAATATCCCAACGGTCAGAGTGAACAAAGGTGCTCGGTACGTACTTGGAGCATTGACCATGTCACGTCTAGAAATCTGTAATTATTTAGAATTTAATCATGAAACAATGCATGTAAATGTCTGCTATAAAAAAAGTAATCAACATATACAATTATATATTTTTTTTAGGTTAACATGTTCTGTCCCACAGGTTAAAGATCATCCAAAAAAGCTCCAGATTGGAGGTTGGTCTTCTGCGGCTGCTGCCAGTAGTCAAGGCCTCCAAAAGAGCTGTGTGAGTGCCCTGACTAAATACTTTGCACAGTCAGATAAAGTCAAATAGGAAAAATTTTAAATGTACTTTTTTCACAAAGAAGTCACAAAATCACTACCAAATATGTTTATTTTTTACATATGTATCCTTCCTGCACTGAACCAATTTTCACCCCCTCCCCTCTCATAAAATGAACAAATAAATTATGATTATAGCCACCAATAATAATTGTGGCAACACTGTATTTAACAACTCTACCACTTGAGCATGGTTTAGAAGCACAGGTAATACCACTCGGGGCTTCAGAACAGAAGGTTCAGGGTTCCCTTTCACAACTTGAATATAAGCTTCAATCACACCTCTGAAGGCCGAACAGGTTATGAGTTTGCATGGGTGCTCCGTCCCCCAAGTAAAAAAAAAAAAATCTCACTTTTATCAAGGCGAAATTACATTTTCTCTTACACTCCTCTGCTACTTATGGCGGCTGTTTAACGGCCATCTGGGCTAGTGGTGGGAAGCACAACCCCAATGCTCCAAGGCTTGCCTCGGAACTTCATCCCAATCTGATCCAAGTGAAAGGTTGAGGCTTGCATCGGTGTAACAATACCATGTGATTGATGACGTCCAAAGCTTTGTTTGAGCACGTGCTTTTCCCAAAGCGTCTTATAAAATGCCGACTTCTACGGTTGTTCGATGCCTTAGACTTTCAAACACTGACCTTTACTAGTCACTTTATTTAATAATTTAGGCAAAACATATGTCCGAATATTCACTCCACTGACGGCGCAGCCAGTAGTGTCGTGGACTCAATCAGAAGCAGGCGATGCAATGGTGCGAGACAAAGTTAAACAAACTTTTTGAGTTCAAACAATACGGTTTATTGTTGTTCAAATAATTTCTCATTTAGTGTAACCAATGACACCGTTGCCTTTATAATCCTAAACTTTAGAATGGATGCACAGTTTAAAAAATATACCTGGAGGCAAGAAGAATGTGGGAAACGAACATTGCATTCTAATACACCTTCGCAATGCGCACACCTAACCTTGGCACCACAAACGCTTGTCGGATATTATGGGAATAGACATCTTAAGAAACCAGCCTGGTCTCAGGGGCGTACATAAACTATTTGACGTCAACATTTGACAGCAAAATTTGTAAGATATATTACGTTAGGTCAAGTAATGTTCAAGCGCCAAAAACAAAAATCACCTCAGGTTGTATTTGAACTTGCTACCATTGGATTTGAAGTCAGGGATGTTTCCACCCATCTATCATCCCTTATCAGAAATCACCTCTATTTATCTCTTACTGCACTCACATGGTGAATGGGCATACCCCAAACCCTAAACTCGATACTGTGATACCTAACGTTAACCAAATCTCAGAGTAATCTTTGTTTTATAACCTTAACCCTAACTTCAACCCCAGTGTTGTGATACCTAACGTTAACTGTAACCTTAAAATGCGTTCATAACATATTGAAGAGCCCTTGGGAAGGCCATTACTCATCCCTCCAAATGTTATATCCTTATTTGGAGCAGTGGGTCGTGTGCTTGTCTGTTGAGCTTTTGCTAGTTTGAGACACTGCCTGGTAATTAAAAAGTTTCGTATATTGTAGTGGCTTTCGTAATACGCTTTAGTAGCGTCCGTAACATATGACTCCTTTTAGCAAATTCGTAATGTATCATGTTTTGGTTGTACATTATAATGTAACGTAACATATCATACGAAATCAAGTGTCACGGATTTACATATTATACATTACGTATTCTCCTGAAATCACGTTGATAAAAAGATTAAACGTGATATTTATTTCTGATCAGCAGATGTGACCACTGTGCATTGAAAGCCTGTATTTCCCATTACTAATTTGGGGTATAGCTGTAACATTGTATTTAGGAAACGGGACACAGATGCTGGGAGAACCGACGACTAAAAACAACTAAAACGACATGAAAAGAACAACGTTACAAAAAGGAACGGAATCCCAAATAATGGCCAACAAGAGGAAAGAAGGAACTTATTGGGACAGTGAATAGGCACAATGATCAGGAACACAGATGACATCAGTACCAGTGGTGCCGGCAGTATGCAAATTTCGTAGTATGCAAAGGAACTGCCCGTCCGCTTGTAGGCTACCTGTAACGTCTAGGTTCCCATGCGCGCACATACACACTCTACTCAGCAAGCGAGAGAGATTGATTCGTATTATTGTTGGTTTTTTTTATAGGCCAGAGAAACATGCAATCGGAAACTGCAGACTGATGAATTATTTTATATGCCATTAATCCGCATTTTCTTACCTTCTTTTGTTCTTTCATTGACCAGTAAACTAATGTGCCATCTTATTCATATTAGACACTTGTGCATGTTGTTTTGTTTATAGATCATCCCTCTTTCAAAAACATTATATTTTTATCACACAAATCCATTGCGTGGCGGTGTACTTTGAGCATGTTGTCTCCCAAAGTTTTTGGGGAAGATTTGAGCTTAGCTTACATTACTGTGTGTGCATTACTGTAGTTGTAATTAAATAATAGCATATTGTTTTTGTATTTCACCTTCATTTAACCTGGTATGCCAATTGAAAACAAACCTTCAAACAATATTATAAGCTAAGCTAAACAAATAAATAAATAAATAAAAAAAGAAATTGAATACCAGAACCTGGTAGATGCCAAGAAAATGCACAGGAAGAGTATTACTAGCCTATTGTGCCCACAACCCCAACACACACAGCACTCCATGTTTTCAGATGTTCTGTTTTAACACTGTATATGTTCCTTTCTGTCTAGGTTGACTCATTGCAACCTCACACAGAGTAGCTGTGAAGCATTGGTCTCAGTCCTCAGCTCAAACTCTTCTCTCCTGAAAGAGTTGGACCTCAACATCAATAACTTAGAGGATTCAGGAGTAAAACGTCTATCTTCTGGATTGACAAGTATACACTGTAAACTGGAGACACTGAGGTATTTTTTGAAATGTATATTATCATTACAGCCTTATCATTTTTCTTTGTATTTTTTAACCATCTATTGGTTTCCATTCTCAGGCTGAATCGATGCAACCTCACTGAGAGATGCTGTGAAGTGCTGGCCTCAGTTCTCAGCTCAAACTCGTCACACCTAACAAACTTGGACCTGAGTGACAACGACCTGAAGGATTCAGGAGTGAAGCTGCTCTCTGTTGGATTAGCAAAACCAGAGTGCAAACTG